>BFEA01000614.1:59670-71999 GCA_003427395.1 Chara braunii | reverse complement strand
CATTGCATTCATTCTAGGAGGTGAGAAGACTAGCGCATCCACACTAAGTTGTTTGGCATGTCCATAGGATAGGAAACCTATGGCAGACACCCATAGCCAGAAGGCTGCATCATACAATACTGCCCACTATTATGACTCCAAAGCACTGATATCAGGATTGCATTGTCATCCACGACCAACCAGGCCGTGTGTTGGCTCGGCCTAAACTTAACCGTAAAGTACAACAACGCACAGGCAATAACAGAACCAATTGGCACAGGCAAGAACAGAACCAATTGCAGTTTGTTTTAACACACAGACCAGGTTGATTCTCCTCTTCGTCCTAGGACCCCTCTGCACGAGCACCTGAACGAGCGGAGTGACCTCACACGACTCGAGAACAGAACCAAGAGAATTCAGTACACATCATCCTTGCATGGTAGGCCTTGCATTACCTGGATTCGACATTCCACAATTGCACCCGTTTTAACAAACAAGACAGGTCTTTTCATTCTCTTCTTTGTCTTAGGATCAATCTGCACGAGCAGCTTGAGGATTTCACACTCTTCAACAACGGCATGAATGTGGAGCACAGCCTTGTAGCCCGCTGTGAAGATAGCCTGCAAACACATAATGGACAACAATCGACATCTCATCTCGTGAGCAAATGGCCCCATCGCCACCAATCCGCCCGTCTTGCTCTACTCGGTATGAGACCCCTGCAGACAGAAGTTCTTCACCACATTCACTGTCATCCATCCATGTGTAATTGCTGCCAATGCTTCAGCTGTCAGTCTTCTTATACAGGTATAAAGTTATAAAACCGACAATGCCGATTTCGCACCCATTCAGGCATCCTCAGGCACCTGCCAATTTCAATAACAGGTCAGGCAAACATAAGAAGGCACATTCAACAACACAGCATGTAAATGCAATGAGGCAAAGTTTGGTCATGCACGACGCAAGGAATCTTAACACAGCATTTGCACACAAAAAGACCAATCATCATAGACCATAGCTGCGGTGCACCTCGGTGCGGAGATTTACACACGATTTGCGCACCGCACACCGCACCTAAGCGCACCGCACTGTAAAAATTAGGTCCAAAAAAAAAAGAAAAAAAAGTAGGGGTTTTGTCATTCCTTAGGGGCCCCAACTTGGCAAAAATGTTAAACGCACCGCGCAACCTCGCAAACCGGCTGCGCCCTCGACCCGAACTTTTTTTTGGGCAAGGGCTACCGAATTTCAATTTCCGCAGGCCCTACCCCCAGAAATTTCAAAAAGGTAAAGCATAAAATAGGGCTCATTCCAACTTTTCTCTTAGGCGGGGTATGGAAACTAGCCTTCCCCCCTCTCTTCTGCAAATCCCACGCAGTCGTGGGGTAAGTTCGCAAGAAGGGAGTAGTCGCCTCGTAACGACCTGCCCCACGAACATTGCAGAAGTCACAGGTTCCATTTTCATGTCTGGCGGACCACCAATATATTCTGAAGGTTGGCGTTCAGGTCTGCATGTCGGCAGTTATGGGTTAGGATGAAGATGCCCGTAGCTCTCTCGGTTTTTTGTTTTTGTTTTCTTATGAATACGTACAGTGGGGCCTGCTCCACTACGCACCACATGCACAAAAGAAATAGCATATGGGGGTGTATGGTCCCATGTTTAAGCAGAAGATTCATTCTACTAATATTATTATTGTATACATTTGGTGAGTGGTGGAGGGAGCTCTCCTTTTTGTTTTTGTTTTCCTACGAATACGTACAGTGGGGCCTGCTCCACAACTCACCACTTGCACAAAAGACATATGGCGGTGTATGGTTCCATGTTTTAGCTGAAGATTCATTCTACTAATATTGTATACATTTGGTGAGTGGTGGGGAGGCCCTGAGAATCACGTGGAGACACGAACAGGCTCTAGCTGAGTTGGTGACCCATAACAGCCGAGCTACAGCCTGAACTCGAATCGAAAGAATATATTGGTGGTCTGCCCTACCTCTTCCACAGATAACGAGACCATCCTCCTAATTGAAGCAGCAGTCCTCGATGACTCCACATGTAACGTAGGAGTCATTCGAGGTACCTGCAGGGGCCCTTGAATTGACGTGAAGGGGACCCTTTGTTCTCTCTCTCTCTCTCTCTCTCTCTCTCTCTCTCTGTGGGGCCTTTTTTCTTTTTTTTAATTTATATCGCGCACAGGGCGCACCTCCCTCAGCACGCGCACCACGCACAGTGGACCGCACAGCGCACGGCGCACAGCGCAGTGCGCACCGCCCCACAACGCACTGCGCACTGGTGCGCCGCAACTATGTCATAGACTGTTTTGGAGATTGGACAGAGTTACCAACTACTCCCATAACAAACCTGGTGCCATTGTTTTCTTGTTGCATTTCCAATCGATCAAATGAAACCACCAGTAAATGGGCCGCGCAGCTGCAGCAACAGTCAACGCTGCACCTGTTCATTTACATTTCATTAACTTGGAGTCATCCATCCAGCATGGTTCTGTTTATCTTAACCAAGGCATGAACAGTGATGATAATTGCTAGGTTTATCAAAAATGGCTAGCGGCACCTCAAATTATTTACCATGATGGTTTGGATTTTCTGATCGGGCACAAAAGTGCATTGTGCAAGAAACATGAGTATGGACGAAGCACAGAAATCCAGAATGCAAAATCACACTGAAGTCCAAGTATTCAAAGCCAAAGCAGATAGCACATGGAACCGAGTAACCATCCCATTGAGAATGATACAGAAGAATCTTGAGTCAATGTCCATGCCCAACAGGGCAACACCAACAGCATAACCCAAATGTAGCTCTCTCTTGTGAATGGCGTACAACTACAGCAATGAACAGCAACCAGACAACTTGACTACCAGCGAGTGATGATGTCAACACCAATGCAGACCTCCACCATCACCAGGTACGTGTCCTCTTCCCCACACTCTCCCTTGTTACCCACACCACAGCGCCTTTCACCTCCGAAGAACCACCTTCGCCCTCACCTCCCCTGCACCCTCTTGCGGCCATGGCTATGGCCGCCAGTGCCCTCAGTGCAGGCAGCGCCCTACTGCCTAGCGCTGGCCTGCTTGCTCTTAGCGCAGCACTGCCTTGCACAGCGCAGCACACATGCATCCGCGCAGCGTGCCCGCATGTGCCAGCATTGGCCAAGATCCCTGCTGCCTCGCCCTGCTTGCCTATATGCCAGTGCAGCGTGTGGGCGGCCTCCCTTCAGCCTGCGACCGGGGCCCAGAGGCTGAAGCCAACTCGATACAGTTGGGCCCCGGGGCAATGCAGTTGCGCCTCCTTCATCAAGGCCTGCCACCAGATTCAGACAGTGGGCCGATTTCCCTTTTCGTGAAATGTTGGCCTCTCTACCCAGCATGCATTGTCGGCCTCACGTTCGAGTGCCCAGGGCCTAACAAACTCAGAGGCCCTGGGCATTTCAGCATTTGCTGAAATCCGAGACTCGGTGCACTCCAACCAACTGGCGTGCTGSAACTGTATAGACCCCACTTCGTGAAATGTTGGCMCAGAGGGCTCTTGTTGATTTGCTGGCCCGCCTTCACTTAGGGCGGGCACTAGGCTTGCTGGGGCCTTAGCCCAGAACATGTACATCATGGCAAGGCCCCTACTTGAGGGCTCAATCCTCACAATTGGATTTACCATGAGGCTCAGAGATTCTTGCACACCGTACAATCTACATGCTTCACAACCACCTTCACAAGAAACAAAAAAAAGAGCAATCGATGTCCTCCACACCTAAGCACACCAGTCGACCGCCAAAATTGAGTGAATCACTGAATTGCAAATTGCCCAATTTTCTCTTTAGGGAAACACATTCATAACAATCTTACTCTGTACTACACTGATTTCAATCCTTTGGCCCTTACCTTGTGATCGAGTAGATCGAGGATTTGTAGCTGTGCGTCAAACTCATTAACCACACTTATAGGACGCTCTGCAAACAACCATGAACAGTGCAACAACAAACAGAACTGGTCAACAATCATTCGGCCCTTACCTTGTACTCGTGAAGAACCACAAAAGTGGCAGGAGAAAGTAGGAACAAGGGAAGGGATGAGAGTAGGGTAGGTGAGGACTGTCAACTGACACCGGGAGCTTTCTGCCACCAAATGAGCTTCTACAGGCTAAGGGGCCAACATGAGTGCTTTGTGCTTCTGCAGCTCACCGAAGCATGGCCAAGCACTTTCTAAGTTAACGCAAAATCACCCTTCAAAGACATTGTCAACACCATATCAGAAAATCCATCCGGATCGCACAGTTGCACTGGAGATTTCTGCATTTTTCTGTGAATGCCTGTCTGTTATCTTGATTTTCTGAGATTTCCGAGTGGGAATCTGGTTCGGTTGTGTTGAATACGGTGCTTGCTGAGTCTGAATTTGTGTAGCGTGTGTGATAGCTCTGTTCCGGTGCCGTGCTTCCATGTTGAGGGCACGGTCGAACAGTGAACAGCTTTTAGTAACAGTGATCGGACTGAAGTTGGACACTGGACAGACTTAGAGGACGATCTCGGATGGACAAGAGGACCAAAGGAGAATTTCATACGGACCAGGTAGAGGTTTACGGTAACTCAGGCAGGCCTAGAAAGCTCGACTAGCTTTCAGTAGGTCATTATGGTCAGCCAGGTCAGGTAGAAATCAGTTCAGGCAGATTGCAGGCTACATTGCCGCTACAATGATTTTCCCACTGAAAGGCAGGAACCTTCGGTAGGACCTAGTTTCCTTGAAGCGGTACTGGAGGCTGAGAGTCAAGAGTATATCACCCAGTGCACTAAGTATTCCACCCATTCACGCAACAATCATGACGCTACCCTGCCCCGAGGGAGCAGGCAAAGCACTGGGTAGAAGGAGGAGCTGAGGTGACAAAAAAATACCTTGATGGGTATGTAGTAGTAGCAGTAGTAGTGGGAACGCGAAGGTCTAGGCTAAGGAGGTACAGGGAGAAATACAGCAAGCTAGGATATCAAGATAGGTGGAAGAAGTGAAGAGAGATAAGAGTAAGGAAGGAAGATGCAGCCGGCATGAGACACTTGGAAGGGAGGAGGATGGAACCGGCAAGAGACACGTAGTTTAGGCTATGGTTGATCTTCATCTTCACTTCTTGGTGTGAATGCATCTGGTGGGGAACCGGTTGAAAATGGACTTCATCGAGGAGTTTGGCTATGGCAGAACGCGATGGCAGAGGCATGATAGCAGCGCAATGTCTGTTGAACATCCATCCTGGATATGGAGGACCTGCCATAGTTATACTACACGGGAGAGAGAGAGAGAGAGAGAGAGAGAGAGCCCTGCAGAAAATTAGCAAGGGCCTCCTCTCCATGAAAGACGCAGTGCTCAAACACATAGCAGCACGGCACCAGCACGCCAACTATATATGGTGTATATTCACATTGAGATCCCTGTTTCAGCAGTTATGGGACCACTGAGCACGTGATTTTCTGCGCAGTAGCAAGCCAACTCACAATGTGATTTTCACGGCTTCCCTCCACTACTCACCAAATGTGCAAAACTAGAATAAATCTTCTGCTAGAACATGGAACCATACGCTGCCATATGTTTCATGTTTTGTGGAAGTGGTGACGAGTGGAGCCCGGCCCTTAGAGCCACTGCTCGTAGGAAAAGGAAAACAAAAGAAAGAGAGAACTACGGTATCAAGTAATTGTGATCCATAACTGCTGGAACACAGACCTGAATTCGGATCCAGAAGATACATTGCTGGCCTGCTCCTCTCTCATCCAAAATTCGATGAACGCCTCTGCTGAGACATTTGATCCCTGCAGGTTCTCTGCTGGGGCCCTTCAGAATAAAACTATAGCCAATGACGAATACGTGGGCCCAATTTTTTCTTTTTCTGCGCCCTTAGAATTTTTCAGAAGGGAGGGGCACGTTTGCCTACCTCAGCCAGCCCTTTCCGATTTTTTTAATTGACGCTATTTATTGGGGTGCGCCGCATCTCGTGCACGTGCGCTATGCGCCGCACGTATGACAAGGACATGTCGAGATTCAGCATGGAAAATCCTGCAAAACCACAGTTTTTGTTGCAATCACACCGGAAAACTGAAGCTGACAGATGTCAGATACTTACTGATGCTCGACAGAATAAATCCAGGGGAAATATCCTCCTCTTCAATATTCGAAAGTCGAACTCGCAGGTTTTCCCCAGGCCTTGCTCGCTCAATTTCGTCATTGTTCCTGATTATGGTCAAGACCTTCACCACCGCCTGTTGAACAGAAATGAAACATGTGCAATACATAGGCTCAGAATCTTCCTCCGCCTCCCATGGGTTCACCAAAGCTGAGATCCTTATAAATAGTTGTTGCATTAAATGCCCAGTGGATAGTTTTCCATGATTCCACACGATTCTACGAGTCATTTTCATAAAAGACCTCCTCTCTCTCTCTCTCTCTCTCTCTCTCTCTCTCTCTCTCTCTCTCTCTCTCTCTNTCTCTCTCTCTCTCTCTCTCTCTCTCTCTCTCTCTCTCTCTCTCTCTCTCTCTCTCTTATGGTCATTATAGCCGTAGTTACAACAATTCTAAGACCAGGTGCAGCTATGACCGCCAATCCTTATGTCCAGGTGGAGACAGTCGATAACCCTTGTTCCATGTAGTGACCATAAGATTCACTCTTCATGTCCTAACAATTAGCTTTGGTGTTTTTTACTTCTCAATCTCAGGCGCTGTGCCCTATGCTTTGTAGACAGCATTTCATTGCCACGATACGTGTAACAAAACATACCTGGCAGGGGATGGATGGTGGATACCTAACTCCTCTCAATTGGGTTGTTAATCTAATGATTGCAAACTGTGCTGAATGCCAGATGCCCAAAGCAACCACTCCAAATGAAGACGAAAGGGAAAAGAAACCAGGGGTTCAACGTCTCCCTTTGCAAGTTGACTTCAGAGCAAGCATTCATCCTGTGACTGCCACCTCGTGAGTATCAGTCTGAATATGCAGGTGCTTCGCAGTGCTTTAGCAGTGTCACTGTGCTCCTCATGCGACTGTCGTGTCCTTCTGAATGATCTGAATTTGTGCAATGAAGTAAACATCCCCTCGTAATGTTCTGCACTTGTGCATGCCCGCTACTCGGTGTACTCGCCTTTAAAAAAAAAGGGAAACAGCCTTAAGAGGGATCATCGCTTGCACTGATCGGCCCTGGCCTCTAGGTAATTCAAATTTGCAGTATTTTACTCATCTGCTTCACCTGCTTCGAGTGGAGTTCAAATTCAGGTCCACGTTTCAACAGTTCAGGGGTGTACCAACTGCCCGCTACTCACCTTGGTATTTCTGATGAATGAAATACTTCTGAATTACCTGGGGCCGATCAGTTCAATGATATAATACCTCAACGCCATCACCCGTTTTCTTTTTATATACAAAACAAGAAAGGGAACGAGCTAGCTTAGTTGGTTGAGCACGTAAGTAGCACTCAGGAGGTCGTGGTTTGGATTCCGAAAGTCGTTTTGGGGGGTTGCTTCGGGTTCACCAGCAGAGATTGTTGGCTTGGGCCCCCTCGATTGGTTATGGAACTATTTGGCTCCTTCCAACCCACACCAGTTGTTAGGAGCTTGGGTACTGCTCCCCGCACTGAGCAGAGAGTGGTAGGCATGGACCCATAACCGTAGGATAGCTTAGCTCTTGGTAGGGAATTTAAGCTTCCATGGCCCCCTCTCTACCTTCTCCCCCCCTTGTTCTCCTCCTTACAACTCCGTGGTGGCAAGATGTTATGGGTATGAAGATTGCACTTCCTGCAACAAAACTTAAACCACGCGTACACCCGGGCCTGGCGACATCATACAGCATGCCAAGCTTCGCTGAACCGCCAGCAGGGCACTTACTCTTTTTTGGCTGGCACTGCCAGCCCTTGTGGTCTGGTAGCCCCGAGCCTCCGAAACTTTCGAAAGGAGCCATGAAGTAAATCTTGCAAGGCCGGGGCGTCTACTGGCAGTTTAAGAATCACAACAAAATGCGCGTTTTGCTGAACCAGTTACCTAATATGTCCTCGTGTGCAGTATTTGGTTGTCATGCGTCCAGATCGACTTTACTGTCATTTGCTTGACAATCCTCTTATAAGGTAGAACCATGCAGACAGCATTTCATATGAAGTGAAAGTAATGATCGCACAATGGACGGTCTAAGAGCAGACACAGGATTCACATCCAACAGCGGTCAGAGGTGTCGCAGCCACTCCGATTGTATAGTGCTAGCAAAAGCAGAATTCACTTGGTTTCTTGTGAAACGTCTCCCAGGTTCGCAAACTGAACAGGTTCCATAAACTTCCATGGTATTAAATTGGGAAGTCGGATCCATCTGGAGCTTGATATTGATGTCATAAGCTCAATAGTGCGTTCTGCCTCTACGTGTTAATCCGAAGTAAAAAATACATAACCTGCCCAAAGGATGTCAATACTGCACTACACACCGAATGGCGAACGTGAAAAATACATAACCTGCCCAAATTTTTCAACTTCTGTTATCCTGCTGTTGACGACAATAAAGATTGGAAGGAAACATGAATCACTCGCCGAAAAAAAATTGCACCTTGTTTGGCATGACCATAAGAGTTTGGCCTCTCCGAATGTTGCCGGACTCGATCTTGCCCATTACGACAGTGCCCATATCCTTGTATTTGTCAATGATAGGCAGCCTGCACATGGATCAGAATACACAGTACAATAATGTCAAACAATACGACCCTAGAGTCTAGACACAGCACATGGAAGTGGACTGAGGCGCCAAGGAAAGTGCTGAGCTTCTTATGAGAGACATCACACCTGCAGCATTGAGTACGGCAACTGCCAATCTTTTCTCACCCGCACGACTTAAAAGGATGGCGTATTACAAGTCCCCATATATGACTGTGTCATGCTCTGTGAGGGGAAATCTGAAGTGGCTGTCGAACGAATATCAAACAGAAGCATAAACAACAAGTAAATAAGACAGAACTCGGAGAGACTTGGATCTATCTCGCCAGAATGGCCCATTGAGACCTCCATCCACCCGGTTAATGCACTGGCTTAATTAGGGGTTTGGCAATGTCTACGAGTATACAGTGATATGACGGGAACCTCTGCCTCGACAGAATGGCCCCTTGGAGATCTCCCATGTACATGACGGGAAGCTCTCTCTTGCCAGAGTGGCCCCTTGAGATCTCCCGTGTGCAGTTTTTAACGAGGAAGGCTATAACAAGAAGGGGTGTTTAACTCATGTAAGGCATTGGAATCGGGTGATCGACTGCCGTATACAATCATCTTTTCTAAAAAAATTGCTGTTGCAAAAGCTGGTGCTTTACAGTAGGAAAGTGTGTATATCATCGAGTCGTGTCCTGTAAAACAAAATTCAGAAGTACACATCAGAAAAGCATTAACCGCAGTTTAAGATAAACAAACAAAAAGGATAAATCGCATGGTCATCCACTTACCTGACCGGACCCTTTGGATCCCTCTCCACCAGCTGAAGGCCATCAAGAACTTCAAACAGGGATTGCCCATTCCACCAGGGGCAGATATCTGGTGTCATACGTGTCTTCATGTTAATTCCTTGCAACCCAGAGATTGGTATATACTGCACATCTGGAACCAGAGAGACAATGCCACATACAAATAATTACATGCACATCATATTAGACTCAAGAAATACATTCACGATCATCACAACACAGCAAATATCTTTCCACCCATAACACCAAGTTTCCCTCCCCTCATGCTGCCTTAGTGCAAATTATTATCTAAAAAAAGATATTTGGTTGTACTTGAACATACAGCAATAGTGCATCCTCGCGAGTGATCTCATCATCATGTACATGATAGACCGCTGCTTCAGCGATGTCTGCTACCAAGTCCACAAGCATCTTCTCCCCTTCCCCTCCCTGTCCCTGTTGTGCACCTCCCCTGTCTACTTCCTCCCTCCTGTCCCATTCCCCAGTATTTCTGCCAGTTCATCCTCATCCCCCTCCTCCTCCACCTGTTACTACTTACATCCATGCTGTACACTCGTCCCTCTCCTCGTCTTCGCTTTCTCCATCGTCATCCTAACTGTCCTGCTGCTGCCCCTCTTGCTTCCACTCTCGCTCAACAACATAACTTCATCCAATGGGATGAGAGACATAACATTACCCACCTTTGCTCTACTGCATGAAACACGACCGAGAAGGCCCACAGCACTAAGATTTGCACCAAGCAGAGGCACAGGTATACATAATAATAACTTCTTTTTTTTAACTAACCTACATTCTTCTCTCAATATGCCTGCCACTACCTACCGATATACTACTAGCTTAGCAGGGTACGCTGGGATTATGGGTTGCATTTTCCGCCTCCAGATTTTTGCCTCAGCATGTCCCGTGGGATGTTCTACGAGGGGAACAGTACCCAAGGCTCCTCAGTCCTAACACCTGGTGCGAGCTGGAAATCAGATTCACATCATTCCACAACCAGCCAGGAGGGACAAGGCGACTTTCCCGGTTGATGAACCCAAAGCATACCACACAGAGGGTCGTGAGGAATTGAATGAATGCTGTGGGAAATTGAACCCACGACCTCCTATGAACAATCAAAAATATGAATGCAGTCGCAAAAACACCACCATGATCCCTGACAGGCTCCTTGGATTGCACTGATATCCAAGAGGGCTGCAGAGTCATGCTGACCAGTCCAGCAGCGGCCCACAGGAAAACATAGGAAAATGCAACAAAAAACTGCAGTCCCTGACATCCTCTGTCAGGTCGTGATCTAGACAGCTAGATGACTAGAGCCCATTGAAAAAGAAAACATTGGGTTCTCGTTGCTGCCAAAGACCAAGGTTCAATGGCTCCAGGATCAGGTGAACAACACGATTCGCAAAATTGGCTAGGGGCAAAGGTGGTACAAACTTCAGCATTATCTGAAGATACTGGCACAGTCACTCCCATTTGTGACTGGCCTCTCGGGCTAAAAGCCCATTTCTGTAGATGAAAGAATTTTTTAGGCTGTCGAATCAGCGATCTAATGGACCAGGTGAAAAATCAGACAGATGCAAGAAAACGAAGTGATGGTGGGGATAGCTCAGAGTAGGTTCACGTTCCCTTCTTAGGTACCTCTCCGCTTGCAGGCTATTCTAGCAGAAAACATACTGATGTGTGATGCGATTTCTACTTGCTGTTCACATTATGTTGCTGGGCTATTTTCATGCAACAACACACTACACAGAGTAGCAAGACGCTGTGTTCCCTGCAATATGCCTGTTTTACAATGCCGTAATGTTTCCTAAACACCAGCAAATCACTCACAAGATTCGAGTCACAACCCAAATGAAGCACATGTCATATATTACCTTTCTTTGTGTTGTAACCACAGCTCCGCAGGAACGGACCCATCTTCTTTTCAATCTCGTCATATCTACAAACACACACACACACACACACACACACACACAAAGGCATAGACACAATCCAGAGGGAAATATTTTAAATTGCCTGCATTGGAAGCATTGGTGCTTCGTATCAGAGCAGAAAGCCAGAGACAAATGGAAGCACTACAATACACATGAAAATTCCAAGACGTGTATGGAGTCAATCAATGAAGGCAATTTCAAGCAGCCTTCCACAAAATCCGCTCACTCAAGAACTGCTACATTGCACAAAAGTTACTCTCCCTCCCCATTTGCGGCCGATAATAATAGCACACTTACCGTTCCTTTGACCATTGAACCGAAGGCTCATCCATCTTATTAACCACGACCACAAGCTTTCCCACGCCCAGTGTCTTTGCCAACTGTGCATGCTCCCGGGTCTGCCCCCCACGTTCAAAACCAGTCTCAAACTCTCCTTTTCGTGCAGAGATAACCTGCAATTTTTCAAAACAGCATACTCAGCACCTCGCAGCTGATAGCATAAGAAAACATGGCAGGCTTGCACAGGAAACCAGCTGAAAATGACATGACCGCTGCCCTCAGTACTAGGCCAATTTTCTCGAGCCAGCTCATCTTCAAAATGTGACACCAAATAAGAATTTGCGAATTTTGCGGCAACAGTCTTCCAGGATAAAAAGGCAGTCAATGGATTCTACAATTCAGTAGCAACCAAGGAACCCATCTGTTACACTAAATGCCATGCTAAGATTCGACAGAAGTGATTGCTTTGACTGGCATTTTCATCATTTCTACCCTCTCTTCCATTTGACCAGCACTCTCTTCTGTCTGACTGACAGGCCCCAGAAGGAAAGCCCACGGTTGGGAAAAGGCTAATATGCAGATGCAAAGGTTACCTCAGATGCATGCCCGAAGCATGCCCGCATCTCATCTGTAACTTGTTTTTCAGTCTTCGATTATCATTTATCCGTTTTCCTTTTGACGTGCT
>BFEA01000614.1:37697-54787 GCA_003427395.1 Chara braunii | reverse complement strand
TCTCTCTCTCTCTCTCTCTCTCTCTCTCTCTCTCTCTCTCTCTCTCTCTCTCTCTCTCTCTCTCACACACACACACACACACACACACACACAGCAGGCTTGGCACCACCCCATTCTGCTGACACCCCCTCCTGCACCTCCTGTTTGCACCATGTCCCCATCCTATCCCCCTCCTACCCCCCTCGTCCTCTGCCATCCGATTCCAGAGCATACAACATTCGGGAGCTCTACTTCGGGCCACAAAATACAGTGGTGTATCTTGACATGATATGCGGCAGATCCATTCTCATTTCGCAAATTTGGTGAGTCCGGGAGAGCATGCTAATGAAACAGTTCCACCCAGTTGACCTTGTACTGCAGTCACAGAGATTCGATCCCTAGACCTGTCCCCTAACCCTGTACATTGACCCTGTGTGCTGAGTGAGATTCGATCCCTAGACCTACCCTGTACCTGTACATAGACCCCGTGACCTGAGTAGGATTCGATCCCCAAACCTGTCCTGCGACTTAGGTTAGTCTGTAGTTTGGTCAGTAGGACTTGATCCCTAGGTCTGTAGATTAGCAGCTAGGTCTGTTACCAATAGGCCCAGAAAGCCTGTTCTAGAAGTCTCTACTGAGTCTGTCGAAAGTCTGTAGAGTCTGTAGGTTCCAGAAGTCCGTAGGGTTCTGTAGGGGGGGTCCAGCCAACATATACCTGGGTAAGGGCTGCACGTGGGGAAGGTTCTGGAGCATGCAGAGAGTTCCACACGTTTTGGCCCAGAAGGCCAAACGTCTGGAAGCTTCCCTGGGCCACACGTTTTGGCCCAGGCCCACAGGTCTGGAGGCAGGGTCCGGGTACCTCCGAAGAAGTATAAATAAACAGGCAGCGTCCAGCCATTCATTCATTCGCCTGTGAGCCATGCGGAAGATCTGCCTTGGTGTCTTGTGCATGGAGGTCTGCAGGTGCCTGGAGACGAAGTGGGCAGTGAAGAAGACAGCGGTCATAGCTGGCCAGTGGGGTAGATGTCGGCGGCCATAGCCAGCAGGAGGAAGACGACGACGGCCATAGCCGCCCAGCTGTTGATGAAGACAAGTGTTCAGAGTGTGTGAGACTGTGCTGAGTGGGGACATTCAGGGTGATCCTCGTACGTGCACGCATGAAACAGTGAGGGACAGAGTGAGGCTGGTGGTAGAGACCGTGTTCGACGGCCATAGCCGCAAGTTGTGCAGCTGTTAAGATTGAGTTTAAGACAAGTTCATTGTTGTTTTTGAGTTGAAAGAGTTCAGTTTTGCCATCGGTTCTCAAGTGTGCATGTTGTGAGCAAGTCCAGAGTTGAGTCTGATTGCACTAAGGTTTCGGGCCACAAAAGGCAGTGGTGTATCGTTTGATGTTTTGGTGGCAGAACCATTCCCATTTTGCACATTTCCCCTGCGAAAAGGACCAACGGACTAAGGGCCTCTCTCCACTACTCCAGACAGGCACAAAAGACAAAATATGGTAATGTATCTCTCCATGTTCTAGCAGAAGATTCAGACCCACGACACACAGCCATATTTTGTCTTTTGTCCATGTGGTGAGGCCAGCTGGCTGTAACATAGGGTCGCCTCTAAAAAGAGGAAAAAAGAAAAAGTGAATCTACTGAAAACAAATAACGAATCTAGCAAAAAACAAAAAAAAAACATCTACACGTCAGGCTCGCTCCACTGTGCTCAACATGCACAAAAGACAAAAATCATGGCGATGTATCTTTCCATACTCTAGTGAAAGGTTCACCGTCGTTTTGGACATTTCAGGAGTAGTGGACCAATGTCCATGCTGCAAAAAATATCTTTCAATGTTCCAATGGAGGATTCATATGTGGTGAGGCCGCTGGCTGTGGCATCGCGTTGCCCCAGAAAAGGATGAAAAGGAAAGTGGACATGTCGAGAGTGGAGGACCGCAGCCCATGTTGCAAAAAAAAGGCAATGTATCTTTCCATGTTCCAGCGGAGGATTCACATGTGGTGAGGCCCGCTGGCTGTGGTGTCACTTCGTCCCTATCTGGATATTCAAACTATTCGTGCAGGCCGCACGCCCACCGAAAGAGGGTGGGGGGGAACGCATGATGCTGGTCCCAGCGGGGAAATTGTCTCGCGGGACAGCATCACGCAAGACCCACAATTCAAATAAGAAGAGTAAGGGAAAGGATAGGGAGAAGAAAAAAAAACATGTACAAGAACTTAGTTGAAACCCACACAACATGACTCTCACATTGCCAGCACGAGAGATGAATCAGTGGAGTCGCGATTCAAAGATACACGTACCCCCTTTGTCTTTCTCGTTCACTGAGTCCGATTGGTCCTCAACCTTCAGCGAAGCCACAGTGATTGAGGCAAGATCCACTTCTGCAAATGATGTTGCACAAAGATCATGACCACCATATTAGTAATGAGAGGACAGGGGTCACCCATCATCACAGGCTCACACACATAGACATCAGCAACAACTTCACGGCTTAAAACAAGAATCAAAGAAGACGGTATTGAGGCCATACATCAAATCCTCATCTTCAGCAATCAAGAGGGCATAAGACCAGTAGAAACTCCTTAAGAAACCATTTGAGCAGCAGATCATAGTGTTCCTTGGAAACCATATTTGGAATTACTACACCAACTTGCTGTTATAATACCATAGACACCTAAAGCAGGAATAGAAAATTATGAGAAGTTTAGCTACATTTAAATCTAACAGTACCATAAAAGGGGTATTACTGCCCAAGCAATCACAAGGTGTGCAACAGAGGTCGGAGCAATTCAGTAGGGTCTGAACAATTCGGTAGGGTGTGACATCCTCAACTTGGTAATCCAGCGCTGTGTCTGATGTGGGAGAGAGCTACAATGACGGCGTCTCTGCTTCAGATAGATGTCTCAACGGTTGGAGATATCAGTTGTGTGGCATATACCAAAATCTCTCTCAGAGGTTGGAGGCTAGAATCCCTCTACACAACAGAGAGGACTATCCGGCATCCTGGAATTACATGCATGAAGTACTTCAACAAAACAGGCCCTCCATGCACTCAAGAAACAATTCATTCACATAGGATCTCTCAGTGGTTGGAGGCTCAAATCCCTCGTTCACCTTTTCAAACATCAAGCAGAGCGACCTGAATATCCTCAGAAGCCAGCATAGATCCTGACGAGTCGGCCAAACCAATGAAACAACCCTGTCAATAGCCCGGTTTCTTGTCCATTTCTCCCTTTCTGCCAACAAAAAGGCTCACCACAGCCCACTGTCATGTCCTCTTCTCCTTTTGTGCATGCAGTTTACCAGGCAGTATTATGTTCTTTTAAAATACGGTGCAGACAGTATTAGGTTTTCAATATGGTTCACCGTACTCTAAAATAGCATAACGCTGCCAGTTGAACCGTAGGCACAAAGGGAGAAAAGGACAAAACAGGGGGCTGTGGTGGACTTTTTGGTCAGCAGAAAGGGAGAAAAGGACAAGAAAACAGGACTTCCGACAGCTTTGTTTCATCAGGGAGTTGCGCCGACTCATCAAGACCGATGATGGCTTCTGAGGATATTCAGCACATTCTACTTGATGTTTGAAAAGGTGAACGAGGGATTCTAACCTCCAACCACTGAGGGATCCTGCGTGAATGAATTATTTGGTATGTAACGACCTGCAAAATCACGGACTGAGAACTCTGCTGTTTTCAGAATTGTGCAACTGGACTGCAGGACTTGCTGGGTACTTGTATGCTGGAAAGACCCTCAGGACTGGTACTTACCCATGGCTTTTGTGTGAGGATGCAGCGGGAACTTAGTAGGATAGGACCGAATAGGATGGAAAACACTCAGGGTAGGTAGGCAGAAAATGACAAAATGTAGTACCTTTAGAGGCCACGGTTTTTAGAAGTCTGTAGGGTTGGAGTCTAGAGGTACTGGCCCGATAGTCTGAGTCTAGGACCTGCAGCGAGGGATATCAGACTGCAATGATGTGTCCCTCTGACACGAGAAAGGTACCGGCAGGCTTGGGAGGTCGCGCAGCCTGGAAAGGCATTGCGGGAAGAGGCAGTAGGCCCATATATCTTCAGAGAGAGCAAAAAGCTCTTCCTCATTTGCAGCATGCAAGTTCGGCGACACACTGCTTGGGCGGGTGCTGGGTGGAGCAGTGCTGAGGAAGGAGAACGCAAGCTTGGCATGCCACCTCAGCTATTGTGGAGAGGGCCAAGGAGGAGCTTCCTGGGAGGTAGGAGGAGGCAGATGGGGTAAGCTTACCTTGCTATGTCCATCTGCATCTTAAGAAAAAATCCCCCACAGCCACCCGCTCGACATAGTACGAGGAAGGTGTATGAGAGGGCTATGGTGCATCCCTGGAGTGGCTGGCAGTAAGGAGAGGATTCGTACATTGGTTCTGGTTCATTCTTTCATTGTTATTATCATTATTGTCAAGGAAAAGTTAGGGGAGTAATTGGAGGTTGGAGATGGTCACGAGGGGGGGGGATTGACATTGATCTTTGTTGTACATCTTTTTTTCCTTCTTCATTAGCATTTCCTCATATTCCTTTGTCTATTTCTTTCAAAGTTCTTTCATTTCAGTTTCAATCGAACGGCATTGTCTTTCTTTGAGTTATTGCACTGCAAGATAGCTTGGACCTTCCTTTGTCTATTTCTTTCAAAGTTCTTTCATTTCCGTTCCAATTGGACGGCATTGTCTTTCGTTGAGTTGTTGCAATACAAGATAGCTTGGACCATATCAATTGGTATCCAAGCAGCACTTAATTGCTCGAGAGACGATGTCTTGTTGCTCTATCCTTAACCCGAGGTAATTATGGCAAGTTACCGTCAGATTAGGGAAGGATTAGGTTGGCCGTGGGGTGTCAGCATATGTGGGAGCTGCCCCCACCTCATTTAGGGCGTGCAGGGTCGATGTTGACCCTGACCAGGTTAACCGAGTTGATGAATGTGCTGGCAAGACCCAGGAGGTGACAGTTTGAGGTGAGTTGAGGGAGGAGAGAGTGAGAGGTGACTCGAACCTGAGCTCTTAAGCTTGAGGAGGACATTAAGCGGCTTTGGGGCTTCTCTTCAAGAAGACGAACTAGGAGGTGAAGTAGCCATGGCTGCACCGAATGACTACAAATTGGTGATCGGTCTTCAAAATCAACGTGGGATGAGGCGGTGTACATTGGTGAAGTAGACCCTCCTAGATTGTTAGGACACTAGAGTAGAGGTTGCTAAATTGGGTCAGGAGGGTGTACAAGAGGGGGGAGGGGTTGTACTTCATCTCAGAGGCAAGTACCGTGTAACTGGGGGATGCCTATGGTTGAGTGCATGGTGCTGCATAGCCTGATGGGGTATGCTGGACTTCTTTTCCTGTTCTCTGTTGTCTTGGCTGACGTGCATGCATTTGTACACTGCTTGCTCACCTGATGGATGGATGGATGTGAGTAGCTTGATTAGCATTGCATTTCTGTGAGTAGGTTGATTAGCATAGCATATCTTTGTACAGTGCTTTCATTTTTCATTCCGAATTGGTAAGAGCTAAGAAGAGACCGTCTGAATTTGTCTTTTTCTTTCACCACTGCAGGGATAGGTCTGGGACGCAAGTTGGTACTCTTCTTCGCCGTTTGGGTTACCGACCTACCTGGGACCTTGAGTACCTAGTGGGACCTTGTTCCAGCAAAAAGGAGTCACATTGCTACCAAGCTTAATGCCGCTACAGGTCGCTCTCTGACTTGCTGGAAGGAGAAGACACTGTAGGATGGAACATTCCCCTTCAAGTGGACCTTGATTGTGATTTTTCCACAAATTCCGACACCAGGTCCGCAGCTTGACTCACAAGTGTCTACTCCACTGCTTCATCTCATTTATTTCCTGCATCTGATGTCTGTTCGCGTTGATCTGCAATAGATTAGGTAAGAGTGGATCTCCTGTGTAATCTGTCTGGACCCAATAGTGAAATCAGACCTGTCTTGTTATTTTATTTATTTTTGCTCAACATTGTTATTCTCGACTTCAAATGAATTGCCACTCCAGCTACGAGTTTTATTCTTTCTTCAAGTACGTCGTTTGTTTCTTCATTTGAATTATCTTGATGCCTGTCGTGACTCAATTGCAGAAAAGACAGAGGCAAAGAAGGGCGGAAGAGAGTGCTGCTTTTGAGAGAGTAAGGAAAGGGAATAGGAGTGTCCATCTGAAGGTAAAGAAAGAGAGCACCCCTCTTAAGAGGCCTACTAACCCCCAATCCTACACTGTGGCACTGAGTGAAGGGTAAATGGAATGCCCAAATGGACATAGTTCATGAGGCAGACGAACCTCAATTTCAAATTTCCTATGAAAGAGCAATACAGAGGAAGAAAATACAGGAGGACAGAAAAAGAACTGCTCTTGCGGCCCAAGAGGCCATCTTTAAGACTGTCCCTGCACTTGCTACCGAGCAGATTGTAGAAAAGATGGCCTCACTCCTGTCTCTTGAAGACCATACTGGCCAGATCTCCTGGTTATTTGATGAAGTCAAAAGTTGCAGGATATCATGGCAAAGATCGCAGAGAACCATGAAAAACTGCAGAAGTTTGCATATATGCAGCAGGCCCAAGTCACTAAAGTGTCTGCTCGTCGTACCTCCAATGCCTCCCAAGCACGGTGGTCAGCCAGGCTGGAAGTGCAGCAGCTGCAAGCTTTGGGACCGCTACAGCAACTGACAACGCCAGAAGTTCTGCAACTGTTGCAGCCCCAAGTGACGATACGGCAGTTGCTGGTCATAGATAGAGCAGTCCCATGGTGAACAAGAAGGCAGTACAGATTCCCGCCTTGGCACAACAGGAAAGAGGATGTCACATCTTGGATTACCTCGACGAGAGCATGCTCTGAGGTGCTAGCAACACCGCAAGCCACTCAAGCTTCGATCCTAAGCAACCAAGTGGAGCCCCGCATACAGGTTTCTTAGAACTCTAGCCTGTAGAGGCAGGCTATACAAGGCTTGACCTAGCCAAATGGTTGAAGGCCACTCTTGTGGCCGCACATCAGAAAATAATCCTTAAAGGCTTAAACAGTATGATGATCCACATGCTGCCCTCAAAGCTAGAAGAAAAGTTAACAATCTGAGGGACTACACTGCCTGGGCCAACTTAAGTGGGCAGGAGATGAGCAGCGCTTCCTGTTTGGATGTTGTTCGTGGTTCGGTCCTGAAGTATTACATTCCCCGGCTAGGACTCCAGCAATATACAGGCTGCCAAACTCACATACTCAAAGGAAGGATGTTGTCTAGTTAGAGGTTGTAGACCTTGCAAGCACAACAAGGGGCAAGAGGCCTTTTACCCGCAAGCGTTATGGATGCAACAACCGCCTTGTTGTGCATGACCTGGTGGAGGGTAAGGATCAGTCATATGCGGATGATTCTACTCAGAATGACGATCTAGAGCAAGGCTTCAACGTGCGCTGCTCTTCATCAGCCTTGGAGACCGAATCTTCTGATGATTAAAAGCTCTGTCCCTATATAGAAATAGACTGCCTTGACTAATAAGGAACGAAACATCTAGATGTGTATAAGAGACAGCTCTCACACACACACACACACACACACACACACACACACACACACTCTTTCTCTCTCTCACTCGCGCACGCACAAACTTTTCTCCCAACCCTCTCTTTCACTACCCTGTCCTTTGCCCTTTCTCTCTCTCTCCGCCATTTCAAAGTTTATTCATCTGCCAAATATAATCGATCTGAATGACCAATCTTATCTTCTCACCTAGATATTAATGACAAGGGGTATTCTTAACGGCTTGAGACATAAATAAGAACCTTACCAACACACCAATATCTGCCTGAGAAGCTCCAGAAATCATATTCGGTACATAGTTCTTGTGGCCCTGTAATCCACACAAACAATGCACGGGGCCCGATCATAAAAAGGAACTCAAACAAGTACGCAAGCAGGAGTTACTGAAAATACATTGGATATATGTGCTCTAAGCTCTTAGTTGCTCTGACACAAGCTCGTCTGCTTCCGAACACCAGAAATACATTTCGTACTGATAAAAACTCTGTAACGAGGCCTTCATATCTATGAGTGCAAAATTGGCCATTTATGGCCAATAGCCTATTACCGTCTTCACCCAAATAGAACGTACGGAAATTGTGGTCGTATTTGGCTCACATTTCAGTCCAGATGTAGCGAAAATGACCATACGTTGTATTCAGCGGAAGAAGCCAGTCATACAAATATCCGGGTTTTTACCCTCCATTTGCCCACACAACTTCACACAGAAAATTGTCCACTTAGTACTCACAGCTATTTTCTTATTCGTGATATTCAAATGACAAACAGCAGTAATTGCTCACTGTTATGCTGTTGGGGTCGTCATACAAAAAGTTCTAAAACAATTTTCCATCACATCACTAGTATCATGGTCATGCATTCTGTCACCACATATTCATCACACAACATCAATCCCAATGATCACTGTATTATTCATCAGAAAAAAGTCTCACAGGTGTGCCAAAGTTCGCAACCATTGGGCCTCTGCTGTCGACCACCACAGAAAGAGGCTCACAATGAACATTCTCTAATGCCTACTCCATCACCGACCTCATGCCCCATGGCTATCCTGATTGTTCTCCACCCCTTCTTTGTTTTGTCAGACACACCTCTTCCTCCTCCTCCTTTATCACACAGGATGTTCACAATGGCCATCAGGCCCATCACCCTTGTAGTCCCTTGCCACCCAAATAGGAATGGTGGATCCATCCTTTTCCTTTCTGAATGGGAAATGGTGCTTCGTAGAGCTGCAATCATCAAACCAATCAAATAGAAAATAAGATAACAAACGCAGGAGGGACAGGCGAGTTCTTTGTCCCCTATCCTGACCATTCACCATGATGCCCTCGAACTAAGACCCAGGCAGACGACCAACAGTTCGGTCGTCACATGTTGACTCGTCAGCAGCTCGTGCATACGCTTGCAATACCAATATGACCTTTTCCATCATCCGACCCTTCCTCGTCCTCCTGTTCTTCTTCACAATTCTTACCATCACCATACAATGAGCTGCCTGATCCAGGCCACCTGGGGCAAGTTCCCACCAGCAAAGAGGATTGGATTAAGCTCTGGAATATGGACGTGTTTTAAGAAGAGATGCAGAGAAGCAGTCCAGACTCCAGTGTCAATTTTCTGCCCCTTTCCATGAAGACGTCCGGATTCAGGCGCTCAATCCAATCATAAAAACTCTACAATGCTGACGGTCACGATTTCCTCAGCACAAACTTCCACACCCCAACCCTTCCTCCCTCCTCTTTCCTCTTTCCACTCATCCACCACTGGTTTTCTCTGCTCACTCCCCCAGGGCACTTTTCTCCATTGCTGGAAAAGTGCTGCGCGCCAAAATAAAACGAATCGATGCAACTTTCAGTTGGCGGGCACCGCCAGCCATTTTGCTCCGGGCCCTAAAGTCACGGGGCATGTGCACGAGAATGCCCCGCCGATGTACGGGCGAAGTACTGGTGCTTTAAAACGTTTCACAGCAGCCCATGTGGCGGAACAGTACACCCAACGACAAACCTGTTTTGAACAGCAAAATTTAGCATTTTCCTAGGATCGACCCAATAGCCCTAAGGTGAGGAGGAGACAACACTTTCTCATGCAGACATCATCTGTCAATTTTTTGCAGCTTGGTGAAGCCGGAAGTGGACAATTTTTAGCAACAGTTGAAGGAGAGAAGTGCCCACTGTCGTCCTTCCAGACATCCAGTGAAATTGAGAAATGGTCCCCACGGTCCAAATTACAAAAAAAAAGAGAGGAAAAAAAAGAAGTGCACAGTGTGACCATGCTGTTTACTAAACGGTTTCCTGAGCCATTCGTTGAATGTTGCTCAAGGAGCCAAGGCACTACTAAATTCCGTCTATGTTTTTCCTGGATCATCACACTATTCTGTTGTGATTGGTCAAGTCCAATTTCATGGGAAGTTTGCAATCATGTGTATTCTGATCTGAGTCGAGTGTGCAAGACTGACAATGGTCGCAAGTATTTGAGATTCTCGGAAAACATTAACATCCCAAACAGCCATCAGCAAGTCTCAACACTGCATGACTGCAATAACAAGAAAGAGCCAACGAAGCAAGTCATAGTACACCCACAACAACACGTACCGGGGCATCGAGGATTGTGTATCTTCTCTTCGCTGTCTCAAAATAAGCCCGTCCTACTTCGACAGTGATTCCCTAAATCATTGGACCAAAATGAGCAACGAAACAAGCACAAACAATAAACCAGATAAAATATGCCGGCCATCTTCGCAACTTCGTCACACGCAACACCCATTCATGTGGAGATAATGGCCATCCCTCCTGCGACAATGAATCAATTCATGCCATTCAGAAAGAGTATCATCCACTCTCTACACTCGATCACCCTTTCTTTCTATTCCAGAGACGCAAGTGTCGACAAGAAATTCTCCACACATCTATGTGTCAAAAGAGCAGCCGATACTGTCCCTAGTCCCACCTTTCGTCTCGTCTTCCATGGCAGGGACCCAAGGGTGGAACAGAAATTATCCTCACAAACACTCATCTCCACATCAAAGAGAACCGGAAGACCACACACAATAAGATCCAACTGAAGAAAACCATCCCAATTCAAAAGGTTACTCGAAGACCTCAGCCAGTAAGATCCAACCGAAGAAAACCATCCCAATGTACCGACCAAGAAAAACCATTCCATTGTAAAAACCAGCGAAAATCGTCCTCATCCTGAGACCAAATTGTTCTGATCCCCTCTACTAAAAATCTTACAACAAGCGAAAACAAAGCCAAGGACAATCTCTCTCTCTCTCTCTCTCTCTCTCTCTCTCTCTCTCTCTCTCTCTCTCTCTTGCACCGCACACCCACACTCACACACACGAACACAGAAAAAGAAAAAGAAAAAGAAAAAGAAAAAGAAAACAAAATTTTCCCCAAAAACAGATTCTCAGTTGAGCACAAAACCAAACCCACCTTCGCACGCTCTTCCTCATTTGTGTCCATGATATATGCCATATACCTGAAACACGACCAGATAAGCATCCGGAAGCAGTCATTGGACATGTGTCAGAGGACAGATAAATCATATCTCCTTGTTCCTGAGCCAACTACCTATGAGATGACAAGATCACCCAACGCAGCAAGCCATCACCATCACCAGTTAGTCATGATAATACTTCCTCCTTCCCCATCACCCCATTTCCCCATCCTCTCTCTATCGCTTTCATGAACTTCATCCAATGCAGTTATAGAATTATGTATGCTATTTACTCTTTACTCATCTCATTCCATAAACCCCTCCTGGTACTGAAAAGGACTATCAAATTAGTATCAATGTGATGGCACAATTACATGATGATGTAGCATTTCACGCATTGCCATTTCATACAACCTTGGCAGTAGGGGCGTGGCATGCCCCTCCTCTGCCATTTGTTCGTATGCATACGCGTAATGTTTCCCGGACCAAAGAGCTCCCGAAAATGCCACCTCCTGTTTGCTGTCTTCATGTGTCTGCAAAGGTACCTCAGATGCCGGCTCACACCTCCGGGGGAGTTTTTCCGTTTTCCCTTCTACCCTTTGCTTGCCGGCGATAAGCAACCAGACTGATGCTACCCCAGAATAGGAGCAGTGTTGTGTGTACTTTTCACGAAAAAAAAAAAAAAAAGTAGATGCAGCAAACCATTACCCATCAGGCATCTCCTCACCACCTTTCACCGTCCCCAATTCATGATGCAGCAAAACACAGATTCAATAAGAAACCATATATACTCTTTCCCACTCAGCCTGTAAGGGTAGTGCAGATGACCATTAACGGGATTCGACCACTTTCATATGGAACTTACCAACTCTCACGACTCTTATCTTTCGCCTCCCTCTCATACTTTTGAATTGTCCGCTCATCCACTGACCCGGTCAAGTACCTGCAGATCCGTACATAGAGCTCATTTAGCAAAAAAAGACTTAAGACACCTTGTCACCATTCCCAAGATTGCTTTGAGAGCCATCAGACACGATAAGTCAACACCAAGCTCACATCATATAATGCACGCACACACACAAACAAGCACGTCTGAGATGAAACCCGAAGGAAGTCTCAGCCAATCAACTCAGTTAACACCAAATTGTCTCACTTCATGCTTGCCCTCATAAACGACCACAGAACGCAGCAGGGTTGCATAAGTCCTTCACAAGCCAAATGCCCACTAGCATCGTGGCATCCTGGTAAGATAGTGCTGCGGATCGGCTCATCATTTCGAGTGCTGAGTCTGTCCTCTCCTTTAGATGTCATGAACAACAGTCCACCAGTTTATTCTACATTTTCTGGCCTCTTCTTTACGCATTTATTTACCAAGGGTTTACAATTTTCAAGACAGGATACTCTATCAGCATCTTCTTAAATTCTTGGAAGGATGACGTACAGTCTTTGTCCCATTCCCAGATACAAGCTTCATGTAGTAGTTATCTAAGCCTTAAAAAGACTGAAGTTTGGTTTATTTGGTTTATTTTTTGGGTATCGGTTAGTCTCCAATTGCAGCTATCTTCTTTCCCTCAAGGTGCAACCCATGTCCATCATTTACATGGCCGAGGTGTGTTGTTGTGCACCATTTGCACTTACCAGGGTTGACCTTAAACTTATTCCTTCAAATTCTGCAGAACTTTCCGCAAATGCTCGACATAATCCTTTGATGACCTGATCAACACTCGAATGGCATCTAAATACACCGCTATGATCTGTCAAGCCACTCTCTAAACATATCGTTTGTTGAGCATTATACTTTAGCAGAGGCATTTGTCATTCCAGAGGACATCAGAGCACTCATGGCGTCCTTATCTAGGTCTGAAGGCAATGTTATGATGACCTTATTTAGTTACTCCTATCTGATGCCACCCAGACTTCAGATCAATCTCAGGGAAATACTTACATCCCTGCAGTCTACCCAACAGTTCATCTGTCCTAGGCGATGGTTCTGCATTCTTCACAGTCATGGCTTTCAGGTCACTATAGTCTATGCATAGTCTCAGTTCACCCTCCTTGGGCACAAATAGCATGTGCACGCCATATGGAGACAGGCTTGGCTTGATCTACCCCTTCGTCCTATGCTTAATTTCCTCTTCCGTCGCGCCTCTACGTACCTCCCAAACTGCACAAACTGTTTCATCAGATCTCCGGTAGGGGGCAGTAATTTATCTTTACCATTTGATCAGTTTGCTCTCCAGTCTTTCCTTCTGTAGGTAAGGGTTTGACTAGGGCCATGAACACTTCTGCAGTCACCTCTTGCTTAACTACGCACCTACAGAACACAGGTGCACTCATGCAGCACACTGACAGTGGAGTTTTCAGTCCGGACTCGTGGCAGAAAAGGATAGATCAATTGATTTCCTCCTTACCCGCGATTCCGCAGACCATCCTCTTCATACTATTGTCCGCAACCACCTCCTCAGTCAAATCCATTCCTAGGACGATGTCAAAGGGTAAATTCTCCGCCACTAAGAGAGTCGAGGAGTGTAACACCTTTTCTACCTTCTCCACATTATCCACATTCTCCAAGCGGGAAGTATCCCGTACTCAACAACATATTCTGTCACCATGATCTCGGTGTCATTAGCTAACTTGCTAATTATAGACTGTTCCAGATTCTGAACTTTCATATTTAAGAGCAGCAGCAGCTTCCAAATATTCACTACGTGAATATAACTCCTTGCTAAGCCAGGAGTCTACCAAGCACCCTATCTTGTCTTAACTACTCGTAAACGTGCACCTACTAACTGCCCGTTCTTCTTCTTCCTCTCGGTCCAACACTTGCAAACGATGATCAGCTCTTCACCTACATCTGCAAGGGGACCACTCATGGAGACCCAGCAACTACCATCGTCACCCGAATAGAATGCCCAGTCAGTATGGCCGCATTTGGACTGAAAGTTGCTCCAAATACGGCTATAATGAACGGACGTTCTATTCATGTGAAGAAGGTAATGATCTCTGCCAGCTATCTGAGTGGTGGATCAGGTGAAGTTCTGCCTTGGCCTGCAAATCCAATGGAGAATGGTCAGTGCGGCCCTCTACATTCTTCTCTGCATTTGCAGCCACAGTAGGAGGGGCTGAACCTCCTACAAGCCAGACTCTTTTGCTATCTGCTTCTGCCAACCCGCAGAAACACCTTTACTTAGCCATTGTAATAACAGAAGGTACATCTGAACTGAAGAACTCGAGCAATGTGGCTCTGACCAACTACATGTACCACATCCCTATCATTAATGCATGCAAGCTATCTTTCCAGTTCGATACAGTCATGATGCGGGTTCGTTGCATTGAGGGGAAGCCAGTAGGCAACACCTTCACAACTCCAATACAACGAAGATGAAGGAGCAAAACGCCAAATACTCACAAGATTTGCCCACCAATGGTTGATTTTCCAGCATCTGCGAAACATAAGACATCCAGAGGAAAGACATCCGGAAACTGACAAATGTCAGCAATCATAAAGAAATTCTGTCTCAACCACACATCACCACCTGAGCAACAACCAATGCAGAAGACAACAAATGATGCAGAATTTTCAAAATAAGATACCGAACGGAAATCTGATAGATTCTCGGGAGCACACTCTTTAATCTGCCATGCCTTCATCCCTAGGCTGGCAAAACACCCATTTACACGGCTAATGGGATCCGCATCAGAAACTGGCTCTACACAACAGCCAGACAACCTGAATAAACAGAATGGAAACGGTGCCCAAATTCGGATCACTCGTTCAAAAATGGATGAACACCTTTACACATGCTGCACAATTCTGTTTTGCAAACACACCTCAGACTCCAAAAAATAGTTCATTTCATCCTCTCTCTCTCTCTCTCTCTCTCTCTCTCTCTCTCTCTCTCTCTCTCTCTCTCTCTCACACACACACACACACACACACACACACACACACACACACACACACACACACACACACACACACATGCACACACTGAGTTCACAAAAATTTCCGGGCCAGAAGCTCAGAACTCAGTGGACTCTTTTAAAACTTCCCAAATACCATCGCAACAGAGATGAGAAATCAGGGGACTCTTTTAAGCGTACAGACACAAGCCATCACGTACCAACATGGCCAATAAACACAAGGTTCACATGTTGCGCTTCATCGCTAGGGAAGTCTTCAAAGTCCTCATCTGCCACCAGCTCTTCCGTCACCTCTTTTGGAGCCTCTGCCACAAACCCACACACCATTCCCTTGACATGTAAGAACCTGCATATAATTTTCACCGTCATATTGCAAGTGGTGGGAATGCCTACGAATGTGTGGGCAAGAGTGGTTTGCATATTGCTTCCTGCTCAAAGCCCAACAGACCCAATTTTTTTACCTCTCTCTCTCTCTCTCTCTCTCTCTCTCTCTCTCTCTCTCTCTCTCTCTCTCTCTCTCTCTCTCTCTCATATGCACATGCACGATCTACTTTTCTTTCCATGTTCTGTTTTTTCTGAGGGCTTCATCAGGTTCTAAGCGCCACGATCAACGGACATTTCAAAACAAGAACCAACACCACCACGGACCTCTTCCCACACCTTTGGGTATTGAAGATAGCCTACCCAGCTTCTTCTTCTTATTATTATTCTTATTCTTCTTTTTCTTCTTTATATTTTTCTGTTTCTTCCTCATCTTCATCTTCTCCTTGAACTTGCTCTACCCGTCCTTGTCTCCTGTCCCTCCCTCCTTGTCTCCTTTGATTCTCCAATATGACTGATTGCAATATGTATCCCAATAGACGACCCAGTGTATACCCTCTCCATTTCGATCTTCCAATCATATGTTTTCTGACGTTTAGTTTCCCAGAGAGCCTGCATAACGGGACACTGCACATTGCCATACCATTCTCAATATTCAGCACTAAATTGATTTGACTACATAATACAAAACAGTAATCATAGATGGAAGTCCAATTTTCACTCTTACAGGGGTATTTATTATTGTCAGTGCTGGGCTACCAGCGTGGCCTGGGACCACTTGCCCAGCTGGGCCTTCTTTTTGTTGGGGGGGGTGGATAAAGAATTTCGATGTGACCCTGAGGCAAAAGTTGTACATATTATTTTTCCGCATAGCAATTTTCCTTTCACATTTTTTAAGTTTTTTTTTTTTTTTTTTGCTGGGACCTTCTTAGGTCCTTGCACGGCCGGACCGCCCGGGCAAAAAAACGGACGGCCCGGCTGGTAGCCTAGAGTCGAGGATAATTTTTGCCTGCTTTAGATCCTGAAGCCACGTGCCTCAACACCTCACATTCTGTCTCCTTCCTTAGGGCATACACACAGTAGTACTTTTTTATTTACTTCCGGACGAAATTGCGACCAGATGCATCCCGGTTCGGCCACAAATGCAGTCAGGCACATGTAAGATACAAGTGCGCCGTTATTCATGTAGGAAGTTGATCAGTAATGATAGCCCAATGGCAACCCTGCAGAAGTCCACATCAAACAGCACTTTGTTCCAAAAAGTGCACACCTGCCAGTTCTGGACGGGATTGCGGCCAGATGCATCCAGGTCCTACCGTAAATGCTGTCAGGTAAATTAACCTAGTGCTGGCGCGAGTACAAAAGACACTCATTCGCCCGAGCAGCAGACTGCTCACCGTTTGAAGGAAATTGTTCTACAAACCTTTGAGTTTCTCTTTCTTTGTTTCCGCTGGCTCCTCGACCTTCAGCGAAGCTAATTTCCTTGAAGCCAGATCCACATCTGCAAACGTGACGTTTGAAAGTTCACGAGGATCAGCACGACAGACATCAGTAGCCAACTCACTTGGGCAGTGTGACGCACAAGATACCATGGAAGCCCATCGCAGCCAAAGGCAGACGGGGAACTGATCGAAGTAAGAGGGGGAGAGAAAAACAGCGAACGAAAGACCGGGACAGACGCTGCCATTTCAACAAGTCATACTGGGTTTTCTGCACCATATGCTCATACTGGGTTTTCTGCACCATATGCTCATACCGGGTTTTCTGCACCATATGCTCATACTGGGTTTTCTGCACCATATGCTAAGAACCCCATCTCTCTCTCTCTCTCTCTCTCTCTCTCTCTCTCTCTCTCTCTCTCTCTCTCTCTCTCTCTCTCTCTCTCTCC
>BFEA01000613.1:826422-838922 GCA_003427395.1 Chara braunii | reverse complement strand
TTGACTATTGAACTAGGTTACCAATGGTCCGGGGCCTGGTCGTCTCCCCCGTACGTCCGGTACCCCCGTCGTCCGGGAAAAAAAGTTTTTTTTTTTTGTAAAAAAAGAAGTATTTTTTTTTCGGTTTTCGATTTTTAACTCATGATTGACTCCGAATTTGAACATGAGTCCAATGCAAAAGTTGCTTGTATTGTTATGTTACATAACATATATTGTTTTCAGATTTTTCTGAGAACTTTTTTTTTTTTTTTTTTTTTTTTTTGCGCTAGGTCGGACAACCCCTGTCCGGTCGGACATCGGACCAAACGTCCGGTCGGACATCCCGGACGTCCGATCCAACAACCTAGCTATTGAATGTAATCCTAATTTCTCTTTTCTTTATATATGTCTTCATATTTCCTCTTTTCTAAAAAAACATTATATCGTGCTTATGAATTGTGATCTTGAATATTGACGGTTGGACGATTCAACTTCTCCTCAATTCCTTGCTTTTACTTTGCGCGATCTGTAATGTATTTAAGAAATGGTCAATTATTAGTGGCATGATGGACGCACATTGGGTGATACATTTTTATTAGATCTTTAATGTCTCGGTTGTACGGGATCCACAACAACCGTTTTCATCGGATATGAGTACCTCAATGCACAACATGTAGCATTTAAAAATAAGAGAGGGTCTCACTCGGCGCAAAAACCAAAACGAAAACATTTCGGGCTTATTAAGATACAAAAAAAACAGAAAATTAGGTACGGGAAAGTTAGGGTTGGTGGTCTGTCACACCTGATGCAGCAAATAGAACTGCCGCATTGCAGGAGCTGCAAATGTTGTCATACACGTTGCATTTGTTGCTTGGGGGCGAAAAAAATAAAAAAAGGGTGGACAAGGTGGTGATAGGGGCCCGCTCCCCTCTGCTCGCCTCCACTACATTCATTTTTTCCCACCCTCTGCCCCCTTTCATTGCCTTCATAACTCCGCTTTCCGATCTCGTTCGCTCCACTTTTTAAACCGTTATCTTTCTTCCCCTCATTCCCATTCCTCACAGACCACGTTCAGCTTCATATTTATTTATTCATTTTAAATATTTTTAAATCAATCATTTAATCATCTTATCAATTAAATTAAACAATCAAATAAAAACTGGTTAAATTAATCAATTGAATCAATTAAATTGATCATTTCATTTGCTAATTGAATGTTTGATCGTTTGATTGATCGATTGATGATTGACTGATTCCAAAAATTTGAGACTAAAACATATGGATAAAAAAATAAAAATAAAAAAACAACAAAATCAGGTGGGGATTGACGAATTCATGGAGCGCAAAGAGAAACGGAGAAAGGATTTCAAGCAGGTGGGGTATGAAAAATACCGTTATACTTCCCATTGGTCCCCTGATGACTCTCACTACCCTCTGTTCCCCTGTTTTAATCCCATCTTCCGTTTTCGTTGGCTTTCCTTACCCCAACGAACTTCGCGCACACCTTTTTTTTTTCTCTTTATGAATAAACATGCATGTCGTCCGATTATCTGGCCGGGAATCCCATCTATCCGCGGTCTTGTCTCTAGACACCGAAGGAGGTCTGTGCAGAGGGACCCGAAACGCTAAAATTGAACAGAAAGGAGACACCTCGAAACTTTTATTTGGTTACACAGCACCCACAAAAACACTTGGTCTTTTTCTAGACTCGATATTGACCATACAAGGCGGTCGGACCTCCTCCTTTGTTAGTAGATTCCAAAACGTTGCAGGGTTGAGCGAGGGTAACGATAAGGATCAAAGACGGTCCGAGATACTTCGACGTGCTTTCTCACCCGCCCGCTTTTGCATTCAAACGTTCGGCTTTGCCGCCAGACACACACACACACACGAACACAGACATAGGACACAAAGAGAGAGAGAGAGAGAGAGAGAGAGAGAGAGAGAGAGAGAGAGTTTCAACTGGTTGTTCAAACTTTAACTTGTGAACTGCTAAACTCTTGAACTGTATTTCTTACTAATTTAATATCTTTATAAAAAGTTTACTCTGGAGTTTCTTTTTTTCTTTTTTTTTTCCTTTCAACTTGCTTATCTATTTCTTTATTGGTTCACCGCCCCCCCCTTATTGCAGTTTGTGTTTTGCAGTGACAGTTCCAACATGATAACGGTCAAATGTCAATGAATGATTGTTCATGTTTGTTATATACCGAGTTGCCACTTGTACGCACCCTCAAATGAGTACGGATTCGTATTGTTGTACTCGTACGTTCGAGGCCTCGTACGACTTTTTTTTTTTTTTTTTTTTAAATCCGATATTTTTTTTTTTCCTCAAATTCTTATAAAAATCTGAAGATGATGATCAACCAAATGTTGCTTGCTTTGTGTTGTTGCATCTCATTTCTGTTTTTTGGATTATTTCCATGACTTTTTTTTTTTTTTTGCTTTTTTGTATGGGGGCGTACAAGACGTACAGGTTCCCGTACAGGTTCCCATACAGATCCCATGCTTCCTGTGACTCTGAACCTTAGATGTTACACAATGAAAATGTATTGAACAATGGTACATGAACCTAGGAAGATTCCGACGACCGCCCGATCCGGACAGGTCAATCGTCCGAGCGTCAAACCCGGGCAGGCGTGACGACCGGGCCGGTCATGTAGAAAAAATAAGGCGATCGTGGGGCAGGGGCCTACTGTCAAGGAAGGAGGTCGTCTGTGTGTGTGTGTGTGTGTGTGTGTGTGTGTGTGTGTGTGTGTGTGTTTGTGTTTGCGGCTGGGAAAAAACCACTTGCCACGCGCAGACCTTGTGTGTCGGGATTTGCCGCTTGCAGACCTAGGGTGTGGGGAATAGCCATGCGCGTCAGTAGCGACTCGTTATCTTTTTCTTTTTTTTTTGTCGAGTGCGGCAACCTTGGGAGTGGGGAGTTCTCAAGAAGAAGAAAATAAAAAGATATGTCAAAGAAGAAGAAGAAGAAGAAGAAGAAAGAGAAGAATATATGACGAGGAAGAAGAAGACAAGACATTTTGGGGATGTCGGGATTTCGGGGGCTGACGGGGGGGGCAGGAGAGGAAAGGAGGGTGGAGGGATGTGGCGAAGGTGATTGTGGGGCAGGGGGCTACTGTCAAGGAAGGAGGTCGTTTGTGTGTGTGTGTGTGTATGTGTGTGTGTGTGTGTGTGTGTGTGTGTGTGTGTGTGTGTGTGTGTGTTTGTGTGTGTGTGTGTGTTTGCGGCTGGGCAGTTACCACTTGCCACGCGCAGACCTTGTGTGTCGGGATTTGCCGCTTGCAGACCTAGGGTGTGGGGAATAGCCGCGCGCGTCAGTAGCGACTCGTTATCTTTTTTTTTTTTTTTTTTCGAGCACGGCAACCTTTGGAGTCTGGAGTTCTCGAGAAGAAGAAAATAAAAAGATATGTCGAAGAAGAAGAAGAAGAAGATATGACGAGGAAGAAGAAAAATAAAAAGATATGACGAGAAAGAAGAAGAAGAAGAAGAAATGACGAAGATAATAAGAAGAAGAAGAAGAAAAAGAAGAAGAGGAAGAAAATATGGCGAAGAATAAAGCATGAGAAGAAGTAGAAGAAAACGGAATGAAGAAGAAATAAACGAAGAAGGTATGACGACGAAGGAGGGAGAGAGGGTGCCGGTGGCCACGTGGAAGTCGCCCGAACGAGTAACGAGGTACGACGGCCTCTCTCTCCCTCTCTAACGTTCCTCTCTCTCTCTCTCTCTCGTTTTCTCTCTCTCTTTCTCCCTCTCTCTTTCCCTCTCTTTCCCTCTCCCACTCTCTCCCTCTCTTTCTCTCGCTCTTTCTCACTCTCTCTTACACACACACACATACACACATACATACACACAGACGACAACGACGACCAAGAAGAAGAATAAAAAAAGTAATAATAATAACTAACTAAATAAATAAAAATGACGACTAGGCTTCCAGGCTGTGGGAAGGCGATGGCGGTCCGTCGAAGGGCACGGCCAAAGGGCACAACGGGGTTTGCCGAACAACATAGGAAATGACACTTCGTCCACGCGATTTCGCAGGGGCATTCATGATCTGCCCCCATGCGAAATGATGTGGGCAAACAGTTTGAAATCGCAAGATTTTCCTTGCTTCCTTGTGAATGGTAAAAACCACCCACATTTGATTTTTTGGCCGAGGGTTCCGCAAGGCCGCCACGACCACCCTGGCCCCGAGAAACAATTTTTTTTTTTTTAGGTCGGCGCAAATTGCGATCGGGGTCCTGACCGGCCTGTCGGCCGACCGTCAAACAGGGCGTGGCGTCGGGACCCGGGCGGTTGGCATATCGCCCTAGACATGAACCGTTAACTTTTATTTTTCACTTTTTTCGAATCCGGATTAATCTTGGCACCATCTAATTAATTCGCACGAAGTGCGGACAATATGAACTAGTCAGGAAATGCGAATGTCTGGATCATGAGCCGACCGACAGATGGTCCGGGTACGGATCGGTCTGACATTCGGTTCCGTACTAGCAATGTGAAGAAATGAATCAATGAAACTGTGTAGCATCGTGTTCGAGTTCGATGACCAAACCTGAACGTTCGCCAGTGAACGCAAACGAGCGCCAAAATCTTATGAACACAAACATTAAAATATTAATTAAATAAAAAAACAAAAAACCGCTCAGAAAAATTAAAAAAACATATACGTTATGTAAAATTATAATACAAACGACGTTTGTTTGAGACGTATGCTCAAATTCGTAATCAAACTCGAGCTAAATCAAAAACAAAAAATAAATATATAAACGTTCGGGAGGCATTCGACCGAACAACCGAGCAAGTTCGAACATTCTAAAAAGCTTTGAATATGTTAAGTGTGCTACATAACAATTAACTAATTAATAATTTTACTTGTTAATCAATCAATCAATCAGTCAATCAATCAAACACTCCAGCAATCAATCAATCAATTAGACAATCAATTATTGAATTAACAGAATCGATGAGGTCGATCGAGTACATGAGCAAAAAGATACCATCTCAAAAATTAGTGAAGTCCACATATGAGCATGAGCTTTAAGCCCATATAGAGCGTGGGTCCATTGGAGGCACTACCTCCTAGGCAAATTATTTTATGCGAGATCTGACGATGAGTCGCGGCTCTGGATTAAGACACATCCCGTAGTCTCCAACACACTCAAAAGGTGAATTGAAGTCATAAATATGTATGACTTCAAGGTCGACCGTCTGAAAGGAGAGTACAATAAAGTGGTTGAGGCACTATTGCGTAGGGCATAATATATAGGCGCGCTAGTGAATGAGTTTGGAATTTTTGAGAATGTAACTCGGTCTATGGTGGAAGTCTATCAAGACGACGTAGTCACGTATGAGATCATCCACAAACCGGAAGCTAAAGACAAACCTACTTCCAAAGAGTTTTATGTTGGTTGACGATTCTTTTTTTTTTTTTGGGGGGGGGAACAAAGCTCCAATCTATTCGTGGGGAGCAGCACGTGCTGGGAACCGGGCCCAGCGTCCCATATGGAAATTTACATAGAAATTTGAGCATTTGAGGTACCGGGGCCACCCGACTTTGGCTAAAAAGAATTAGAGCTACTTGGCAATTACTACATCAGTCGTCAAGTTTGAGCAAGAATCAGAAAAAGACTCAACCCCCCCCATCAGTCCTCTTCACCACACTCCGACAAGTCTTATTGCATCAGAGTCACCATCTCCGCTGTTGCTGTACCCGATTTTCGTCCTACGAGTTAGCCCCCTCACTAGTAGGACACTTGGTATCCGACCATCTACTTCACCCACTCACCTCGTTGAGAAAAAAAAATAGGACATATGCCAATCATCTGAAAACACTTGCTTTAATTTGAGAAGCATGAGAATAGATCAAGGATGCTCCAAACCCTGGAAATCACTAGCAAACCCTTCCAAAGCTCTCCAACACTGTCTTACTCCCTGCCGAGCTTTTCCAGGTCTCACACTTCCACATCTTGTTGAGTTACAGGGCAACGCAACTCACCCCGTCCCAACAACAATCATTGATTGTCCCATGGCAGCCCACCCCAAAGCATCCCCAGATCTCTCTACCAGGCCTCACGCCCCTGCATCAGCAGGTTACAAGGCAACACCCCAGCACCGGCCAGCGTCGTTCTGGCATCGAACAGCCGCAGATCACAGAGTGCAACATCATTGAAGCCACATAAGAGAGGATGCTAGAAGTCCCCAGAGTCCTGAAACTTTTTTTACCCGAAAACTAAGAACAAAAGAAATGTTAAGAAGGCATGGAAAACTATATGAACGGGGAGTCAAAACTGAAAACAACCTACAATTCAGAATCCCCCCCTCAACAGACGAAATGTCTGTCCAAGCTTTCAGGCCTCGTACCAGAACTCACTTGATATCATACCCCCTTCATGCTAGGGTAACAGGGCACCGCAACCTTCCCTTGTACTGACCAACCTAGTTCTAACGGACAGGAAGTGTCTTCCTCCCTCGACACTACCCTTAACGGCAAGCCCCTTACAGGGTTAATACCCCGGCGCCCGCTTCGTCGAACGATCTGGTTATGCCTTCCACCCTCGACATAACTCCACAAGCCTCCCCCCAGGTCACAGAGCCTAAGCTCCAGCACCGACCTATGTCGTCCCTGTCTCGTTCTTCTGACCTGCTTGCCTAACAACCATTCCTCTATTAAAGGTCTCTTGACTAGATTCCATCCTACAGTTCTAACCCCCCTTGCACCCCTTTAATGAATTTTGACTCAGACCAAGATAGAGAAACCCCTTCTGCCTCCATGAAACGAGAGGAAGGGAGGGGAAAATACCTTCTCGTCCTGTGGTGGCTCCAGTGTCCATTCGAGGCTCAACTATTCATAAAGGACTCTCAATAAGAAACGATGATTACTCCTCCTTCAAAAACATCCCTCTGTCCTTACACCGCCTCTGCCGGAAGGTGCCCCCTCACCACATCGGCCCCAGTTCAGAACAGCCCCCAAAACTGTCATTCCCGCTCCCTCAACAACATACAATTCCTCCTAAAGTATGCACCCACAGAGCTGAAATTCCCCATTTCCTCCTGTCCCACCCGCTCCTAGTGAAACAACCCTCTCCTCTCAACTTGCTATATTCAGCACCCCTTGTCCCCTCTCCCCAACCGCCATGCTGATCCCACCCGAAAAATCAGCACGGCCCAGAAAAAGGACAATCCCACAATACCGCCCCCACCCTCTAAAGGACAACACCTCCCACCTTGTGTAGACCTCACAGGGAGAAGCTCCAAACCTAAGGAAATAACCCCGATCAATACTTATGAGCCAACCCAACAAAGATCACGTTGAGCCTCAAGTTTCCATACCCCCAACGCAGATTAAAAGATGTCGACAAAACCGAAAAAAGGCACCAAGACTAATTACTGAGTAAAAGCGAATTACCGTTGAAATAAAAAAAATCCATCGAGATACAAATGAGATCGGGAAAAAAAAAATCGCTTAGATCGAATATAGGTTGAGTAAAAACTAATTACCATTGAAATCAAAAAAATTCATCGAGATACAAAGGTTGAGAAAAAAAAAATCGCTCTGATCGAATATAGGATGAATGTCTTTAGAAATCCAAGTAGGAAAAACGCAATAGAGAAACGATTTTGATGTCCATCCGGACTTTCGACTATGTTTTCCAAAACATAGGGTTCAAAAAACCGCTAATACTGTAAATCAGGAAAATGCTCATATGAATAACTAGAATTACAACGTACAAAGGATAAACTGATGGCACCACTATTGTATCGTCATCAGTGGATGAATCGACATAGAAGGATCAAACAAGCAATGCAAAATCAAGAATTCCATATCCAGAAAAAAAATTAAGAACTACAAATTCAGGAATAATAGTTGTAGGTGCGTAACATATCAGGAGTTCTAAGTTAGAAAACCTAACAGTTGTTGAGACCGACAAACACTATCTAAGAATCTCGTCGTTAAGAATACATCAAGGTCAAACTGAACAGGAAAAATAACTTACCCTTAACATCCCTAAATGCACCCCCCTCTCTCTCCAAACCTCACCTTCCTCGCTTCATCGGCTTCTCAAGCAACTCAGCCCCCTGTGATTGACAACCATTCAACCAACCAAACAGACCGAACAATGATGATAGTAGGACCGCAACTAAGGTTGCCGTCACAGCATACCAAACCACGTCGCGGGACTAAACCACTGGGCCCGCCAGCCGTCCCTCGCAGGTAGCCCGAAGAGATGAGGGGGTGTCCTCGTTACGGACGTCATCCACCTGTAGGAGATTTTTCTCCCTCCTAATAGCTCTCTCCTTCAAACCCGTGAAACCTTACTTACCTCCCCTTTCTCCCTCCCACAATGCTCCTCCTCTCCACCAAGACCTTTGTGTGAGATGCGCTACCCAATGACGTCCAGACACGCTCCTCCATAACCCCATGATCCCTCTCCCACCTCCTCCTCGCGTCAATCTTGCCATCGCAGCGCTCCCGCCGCTCCTCGTTCCTGCCCTCTTCGCGAGGCCTGCCATCGTGTCCAAACGCCGGGCGGCAGAGCACACCCGGTAGCGCTCCGCCGCTTCCTGTTGGTTGACGATTTGTTGTTCCTTGAAAAGATTGGGAATAAACGTTTGTGTGTTCCCAATAGAGAATTTTTTAGCGTTTATTTTTAGGTGAGTGTCAAGATGCAAACAGATATTTCGACTATAAAAAAACAACAACAAATTTACTAAGCGATTTTGGTGGCCCGCAATGATGGATGATGCAAAGATGTAGAAACTTGCCAGGTTTGCCAGCGTGACAAGCTACGGACGCAGGCACGACTTGTGCTTATCAAGCCCGTGCCCATCCCTATTAGCGTGTTCATGAATTTCATGGATAAATTTGTGGTCAGCAAGAGCGGTAAACAGCACATCTTCGTCATTGGGATAGATTCACTAAATGTGCTGACTAATCGCTATGCTTGAGACAACTAGGACTGACTACGTCATGAAGCTATTTAAAGATACCTGGGTACATGACTTTTGTCTCCCCAAATCTATTGTGAATGACAGAGATATTAGATTCACTAGTGAACTATGACAAAGTACATCCCAACAAATGGGCATCCGACTGCAAACGACATTAGGGAGCCACCCTGTGTCAAATGGGCAGGCCGAGCAGATGAACCGGGTAGTGTAGCACTTGCTGTGGCATTATATTAAGCTAAGTCAAAATGATTGGGGTGAGAAGTTACCTCTCATCACCAGCCTGTATGACAATGTTGTGCACAACACTACAGGTAAGGCCCCCAACTAGTTGCATCTTGGTTGGAAGTCCAGATCTGCTCTCGACTTCGTGTTGCTTGAAAACCAGTCAACCGTACCACGTGGTAGCATGGAGTTTGTTGTGAAGTACCAACAGATGCTGCAGCAGGTTGTAGAGCACATCAAGAGAGTTCAAGATGTCATGGTTGCATCTGAGAACAGACGCAGACGACTGTCTGAATTTCATGCATCCAAGTTGACATCTTTCGCTGAAACATAATCGTTTTCCTTCAAGCGATCAATGCTTTCCCCAACCATGGACGAACATGTTGTTGAGAACAAGTTGATGCCTGTGCCCAAGCCTCCAGGCAAGGGACGCCCTTCGAAACCGCAGATGCAGTATCGATGTCGTTCAGACACCATACTGATCCTAAAGAAGATCGATGGTTCACAAGAGAAAAAGTAATGAAGACTGCTCCCCAAATTATCTCAAGTTATAAACGAAAAGGAAAGCAGTCTGCTGGGTAACGACTTCTCAGAGGACTATCAAAGTAAAGCAGGAAGTGTGTGCGTTTATGCCTTGCCATAGGGCCCTGCAGCAGGCGCGTGCCCGCCCAAAGTGAAGATGGACACCCTAAATCTCAATGCGCCTAGAACTCGTCAGTTTTTGCAAATCTTAGTCGGCTCCAGACAGTTGTCATACAACAGTTGGTTACATCTGCCTTGCTTGTGAAAATCGAAAATATTTGCGAGCCTTTCAGACTCTTTCAGCATCGTGGTCGAAGTAGGGAGCACCACACGTTTATGCTTCGGTGGTTGGACAATCAATTCGGTCTCAGACCACTGTCTGAACGGGCATAGGCGTAGACACTTTGGTCAAGACTGAAGCTATTGGAAATCCAATCTCACCTGGGGAACAAGTAGAAAGTGTCCGCTGCTTTCCATGTATGAAAGGGTTAGGCCCCGGTCGAGACATCCAGACACTTATGGGCGGCAGCGTTGCTAGAGCGATCGCTCGCTAGCTGCTTGCTGCGCTAGAAGTTGTGCTGCATGCACGTGCGCACGTGCAGGTTGAAGGGCGCTGCTGAGGGGAGCATCATAGCCACCTCCAAAGTCGGGTTTGACGTGGACGTTGCGAGTGGAGGTGGTGGTGGTTTCCATACATGAGAGGGTAAACGTGGGTACTAGAAGTTGAGGGTGAGAGAGAGGTGAGGTTGTGATGTGAGAGCGCGTACATGGTCTTAGCGATGGTCTACGGGATCGACATCTTCACGTTCTACGGTTGTTGCTACTTACGTCAACAAGATGCATTGTTAATTCGTAGGTTGCTAGTAGTTGTGATATTGTAGGCTGGGCGTTGAGCGCCAAGTAGTAGGAAGAGCTTAGGATACATATGTTGGTGGTGACGAAAGTTGTCTCTCAATGACATTCAAATTATGTGCTTCGGTTCTCCATTGGTGGAATATCGGTGCATTTCTGCTTTCGGGACAGCGTTGAACTTGCTGACGTTCAATGTGATTTTGCACTCTGAATTTTTGTCATTTCGCTATCGCTTTTTTTTTTGGTAGAATGATTAATTTTAAAATATCTAAAATATATACAAATAAAGATGAAAGTGGAAGTGGGAGTCGACTAGCTCAGTAGGTTTCATGCCTGAGCGGCACCGCGTAGGTGTTGGGTTCTATTCCCATTGCCGTCACTTTCAGTGGCCTGAAGGATTGGTGGCCACGGCCAGTCAACACTGGTAACTCGTTGGGGCGAGTTGTGCCGCCCTGTAACCCGTTGCAATACGAGAGCATCGGGCCAAGTGGAAGTGGTTGCTCAGGTCCTGCTGCGGTCGGTGGGGACACACCCAATACACATCCAATAAAAGAACTCTCAGGTTGAGTTCTTAGTCAGAATCATCATAGCTGACATTCATAATTACAATGCTTATCAGGGTTGAGACCCTCAATTTCGTGATATTTCCAGAGGCAAAAAAACTCTCAACATACCTGTCACAACATAAGCTCAATAAGGAAACTCAATAAGTCATGACAAGCCATATAACCTACAATAATAACTTCCATAACAATCTCGAATTACCCAGGGCCGGTCACCTATGGATATATCTCAAGACTGCCGAAGAGGGGGGTTAGAGGAATAGAGCCAACGGATAGGAAGGGGAGGTTACGAGGGCATAAAAGGGAGGTGAAGGGTAGACAAAGAGGAATGCATTGGAGGAGAGCAGAAGGTAGCAGACCCCTCATACCACCATGCTCGCCTTTTTTTTTTCCCTCCAAATAATAGTTGCAACATCTACAACAACACTTGCAGTTCTTAGAATGTCGCAACTGCGTTTCATGCACCTTATGTTGCAGACTATTAACTCTTGCCCCCCTAACCTTGTTTTCTGTTATTCTTTTTTTTTCTTCATGCACACGAAATGTTTTTACCTAGTTTCCCGCGCCGAGCAGAGCTCTTTTTTATTTTTAAATGTCACATATTCTAAACTAAGGCACCGAAATCCAAAAGAAGCGGTTGTTCTCGACACCATACAATCGAGGTATAAGAAATCCAACAAAAACGTACGGCCGATTTGTTTGCTCATCATGCAACTGGTAACTTACAACTTTTTAAATACATTATAGATCGTAGGAAGCAAAAGAAATAGGAATATCTTCATAGTGTAGGACTTAAGTAGATGAATGGTTCATCCGCCTACATTTAACAATACAATTCGTCAACCGATCTAACAATGTTTGAAAAAAGAGAGAACATAGGGTTAAACAAGGCTACCAGCCTGGGCGACCGAAACTGAAAAACTCTCGTCTCAGGGTTATTTTAAATTTTAAACCTGTTTTTTTTTTTTAATTATGTTTTTATATTTTTTCGCATGGCGGGACAAGTTATCACGGACCACTTTAGTAGTCTAGGGTTAAAATCAATACATAGGAAATATTTCACTAGCGATATAAATTTCGATGTAAAAAAAAAATCACATTCCAACACCATTGTAAAAGCCTAACATCTCCTCACTGCTTTCATAAGTAACACAAAGTTTGATCTCCATTTTCGTGTATGATGTAACCCTCTTCTATCAGAAAAACCGTCTTTGGTTGTTATCATTCGAGAGAGACACTGAAAGATTTGTCGAGGGTTATTCACTTCATAATTAGAGAAAAAAAAAGAGAGAGAGAGAGTGGGAAAGAGACTAACCAAGAGAGAGAGAGAGAGAGAGAGAGAGAGAGAGAGAGAGAGAGAGAGAGAGAGAGAGAGAGAGAGAGAGAGAGAGAGAGAGAGAGAGAGAG
>BFEA01000613.1:811762-826228 GCA_003427395.1 Chara braunii | reverse complement strand
GAGAGAGAGAGAGAGAGAGAGAGATCCTTTCTCAGTGTTTTGCCCATATCGCGCCCTGATACTTTTCCTATTATAAACTTCGTAATGTACTAAATTGTCAAGATCTATAAAAGGACAACAGCCTTTGCAGAATAATCTGGTCGTGCCCCTGACCAGTTTTTAATCTGTTTTATAACGAAGTCTAGATTCAACTCTTATTCTGTATCGCTCATCTGCGGTCATATTACCCACTCATGATTATCTACCCACGTACTCTTGATATCCAAACCAGATTCAAAACTGCCCTCATTCTGATGCTCATAGGACTAAGCCTAATTGTTTATTGCGTACCCAGTTCCCTAACTAAAATTTAAACCCTTGCTTTTCGTTGTTGCTGCCTGTGCTTGTTGATTGTCACCTACCTTTAGACATTTTTTTGTTGTTTTCCTTTTTGCACTCCCATTTTGTTGTTTCCCTGTTTTAAGCGCAGTTGTGTGCTTCGTAGCCCATTGAGAAGCATACGGAGGCTCAAATTCACGATAGATTCGATCAATTTAACAAAAGCAGGCAAAGAGACCTTTGGGGTATAACCCTGGAGGCGGTCCTCCTTAACTGCATAGGTTAACGAACTGGCGATCAAAACTCTGCACATTGTCGAATCCCGAAGTCTCTTCACTGAAGTCGCCAAAACTGTTTTTTTATTTTCTTCTCCGAGTAAAACAAGTATTCGTGCAGGATCGATTGGTATTGGATGATGCTAAAGTGACCAACATACGTGACTGGCCCAGACCTCACTTTGTGACTGAGGTGAGGTCATTCTTAGAGACGATACGCTACTACTGCCGATTTGTGAAAAATTACAGCACGGTACCCTCCCCTCTAGTTGACCTCACGCACCTTGACACCCCATGGGATTGGACCTAAGATTGTGAAGCATCCTTCAAGAAATTGAAGTATGCCTTGATACACTATGAAGTCCTAAAACTTTCGGGTTTTTAACAACCCTTTGTTGTCACCTTAGACACCAGCCAATAGGGCATAGGTACGATTTTTGTGCAGAAGGAGAAGACCCAAATGAAAGATCTTCATTTCTTCAAGTTAACCTTGTACTAGGAACCATAGCAATGCTTTCACATGTTCAGCGTGCTCCTCTACAGTTCTACTAAAAATAAGTATATCATCGAGGTACACGACGATAAACTTGTCTATGTAATCATGAAAGATCCGGTCCATTGCGTGTTAGAACGTCCCAGGAGCATTGCATAGGTGAAAGGGCATCACCACAAATTCGTGCATACCGTATTTGGTCCAGAAAGCGATTTTGTGTCGATTTTAAAGTCAATGGCAATCTAATGGTATCCGGATTTCAAATTTATCTTTGTGAAGTACCGGCATCCCTACACTCTATCCAAGAGGTCGCCAATATGCTGTAGTGGCTCAGCATTCTTATGATGGCATTGTGACCCCTATAGTCAATGGACATCCTTAGTGTTCGTCCTTTCTTAGGGACAAATAGAACTGACGCTCCATAGGCGGACGTACTTGGCCGAATTCAGCCCTTGTATGTGAGCTCCTTCAGCTGGCGGCGGAGCTCATCTCAGTCTGCAAGAAACATCCTATATATCCGCCCTCTACGTACTTTGCTACCGGGGATGACTTCAATCGTGTGGACAATCTTTCTTTTTACCACAACCCTAGGCTCCTTAAAAAGGTTTGAATACTAAGCAATGACTTCTTCTATCTTTTGGGGTGCTTTTACGCTCTCTCCTTTTTCAGAGACAAAGACTGAGTACATTCCTTTCTCGCGGTTCTGCTTGTAGTAGTTATAGAAAGACGACGCACACAAGCAACCATAACTCTCCACTAATCTGCTAGCCTTGAACTTTTGCATTCTAACAATCCTTCTGTTTGATAACTTGTGTATGATCACCTTCCTATCCCAATCAAATTGAGGTTTAGCAACCTCGAGGTAATATATATCTAGCAACATATCAAAATGCAGGTCGTCGCTAATAAGGAACGAAATTTTATGTCTTTGTTCCCCTCCTCCTGAGGAGAAGGTGCGGACAATCTCCTTGACATAGTCCTTCACTATCATGGAGTGTTTGTTGGCATAGGTAAATGCTACAGATTTGCTAACTTGCTACACTTGGTCCCCTAAGCGCAACCTATCGACACAAGCACGACTGATGAAGTTTCGCATAGAACCTATGTCTGCGAAGACGCCAAACTTTCGACCACTTATATCAACTTCGGCAACGAAGTGTTTCCCTTTGGACGTTTGTTCAAGATTACCCAAAAGTCTCTGGGGTCCTCTAACCACTCAGTCTCCAACTCCTCTAAGAACTCAGATACATGCATCCAACGAAGCATTGATCGGTCAAGATTTGTCTTACGGGTGATCATAGGGTCGATATAATGTCATCGTCTGAAATTGAGAAGGTGAAATAACCACTTCAGCACAAGTAAGAGCGACTAACTCTCATTCTGGCCCGAAGTGTTTTCCTAAGAAGTGCTCGCAGAAGCACCACCAGAGTTAGAAGATATAACCGTCGATATTGAAAACGCGACCTTCGTAGCGACCCTCTTACTCTTGCACTTGCTCATTGTATATCAATATTGACCACAATTGAGACAAGCGTCATGCACAACACGGTCTCACAACACCTTATACTCTAGACCAAGCTTCACCCATATGAGTGATCCTTGGTCACTCTGACCCTTTGACCAACCTACGTTTTGTTTCCCGACCCCTTAATATTTCCCTTGATAGGAGCGACTACTCTTCCATCAGAAGTCTCTACAGTCCCACCTCTGTTGGTTTCTTTCTCAAGGTCAGAGCAGTCATCAGTCTCAATTCCTTAACCATGATGGTCAGCGAACATGAGATTGTCTTTCTGTTTTCCGACGCCTAAAAGGTTAGAGCAGTCATCAGTCTCAATTCCTTAACTATGATAGTCAGCGAACATAAGATTGTCTTTCTTCCTCCAATCTTGAGAGAGTGTCTTTCTTCCTCCAATCTTAAGAGACTTTCTTCTTTCTTCCATCTATCGGTCTCTACTTGACACTCACAAGCTAAGCCTCTATTTCTAGGGCTTTCGAGCCTCTATGTCTAGGGCTTTCTTACTGAACGACTCGGAGGCGAAGTTATGCACATGTATGGAGGTCTTATCGACCAACTTATTTTTAACATCTATGAACAGACATCGCATAAATATTAATGTAGCTTTAGCATTGCTTACCTCAGTACCATATTCTTATGAAGGACAACGTAAGAAGGGATTAAGTTATTTTGGAAAGTATATTAAACCAACTCCTATTTTATAAATCGATAAATATTTTAGAAGATTTTACTAAACCACTCTCATTAAGCTTGTATGGTTGGGTATCATTTGTATATTTGGTGGTATATGACATATATTAACCAAACCATTTGCCTAGGCACGTCGAGCTTTTGTATGGTCTGGTGAAGTTTATTATACTGCATGCCAATGATAACAATCAGTCTCTCTACTGCGTCTGTCACCTCGGGAACCGTCTGGTATCTCTTCTACCATCGACGGTCCAGCGAGTCGATGACCTTCTTATCCACTAGAGGGTCATGCCACCTATTATAGACCATGGGTACGACCTCCTCCCATGTCCAAGTCTGTGTTCAACAATCGAAGTTCTGACTGTATCCTTGCTGTTGTCCTACTCCATTCAACCATCTCGCTGGAAACCCTTGTAAAAAGGATAAAGCGACTATAACCTCTTCTTCAGTCCTTGTGAGCTTATGCCTCACATACGTGGGCACAATCCTCACCCAGGAGTTAAGGTCCTCTTCCTTCTTTTTGTCGATAGAGAAGGGTAGAAGACTCGACAAGGGTATCTTGCGGGTCCACTGCATGGGCTGTATAACACTCTGTGCCTTCTGCATTTGTTGTGAAATCAACGAACATGTCTGTTGCGACGACATTTGTGTTGCAATGACACTTGTTGCTGTTGTTGTACTTGCTGCTGCGACGAACCTTGTCTCAAAGGTTGTTGCACGTGTGGCTGTCTTGTAGCCGCTGCTGCTGAATGAGGTGATGAAGAGGGTTGCACAAAAATTTACCCACTACTACTTACTACTAATCCGCTTGATGGGGGCACGCCAAACTGAGGAGAAAAGGTTTGCCCTGTCGACGGTAGCGTAATCACAAGACCTGCAACCGTAGGGGCAACTACAACATACTATGGTTGCCTGATCGGAGGTCTAGGCGTCCGCAATGCGGTCAAAATCTGGTTCTGACCAGCTATCAGTACACCCAATATTTGCGGTTGTATGACCTCAACTTCGGCTAAACTTAACAAGGAATTCCGAAGGGAAATCACCACAAACTCAAGAGTCGACTCATCTATAGCTTCTAATTTGCCTAGCTCCTCTACCCTTGACTCTAGCCCGACTTTCCTAAGTCTGAGTCTCTCTCTCCAATCCTCTACCTCCTGCAACTGGCACTGTAACTCTATGTGGAGACCATCCGTTTGCTGGATCTCATAATCCTCACCAGACGTAAGTTGTTGCTGGTTGACCTCCCAGCCAGCAAACATACTAGCGAAAGACAAGGGCATGCCCTGACAAACAGCTGATGAAGAGGCCTGAGATGACGCATGTGACCCAGTAGAGGTGGTAGTCATGAATGTCTCGGCCTTGACTCTAGTATCTGCTGCTAATGATATTGCTAGTGCCCTTTGAATGTTGGCTGCTGCTTCCCTAGCCCTCTGCAATGTTGCCCTCTCTCTGATCTCTCCCAGCAGTCTCCCTTCCTCTCTTTGTTCTAACACTAGAAAAGTGGTCGGCCGACTGAGTGCAAATCTCCAGATAAGCCTCCTAACGTCTTGGTTTAGTCCTCCAACCTCAATATCCTCCACTCACGAGTTATGTGTGGTTTGCTATCTGTATTGAAATCCTCGCTGGAACCTACCGCAACATGGCAACCAGCTGATTAAAATAAAATAAAATAATTGTTCGTTTCAATTACGTCAGAAGGTAACCAATCGAAAACAGCAGATAATCTCAGATTCCTACAAACAATTAGATTCCTACTTCTCACTGCTCTGAAAAAGATTGCAATGCATCAAGGAATAAATACTACCTATCTACATTTTTTTATTTTTTTATTTTTTTAATTTAAACCATTTCTCGATTTATGCGTTTCATCCTTGCGCAGGGGCCATGCTAATCTGCTATGAAAAAGATTGCAATGCATCAAGGAATAAATACTACCTATCTACATTTTTTTATTTTTTTATTTTTTTAATTTAAACCATTTCTCGATTTATGCGTTTCATCCTTGCGCAGGGGCCATGCTAATCTGCTATGAAAAAGATTGCAATGCATCAAGGAATAAAAACTACCTATCTACATTTGTTTGTCAGTTGTTAGCAATGTCCGTCACAACTAAGTAATCAAAATAAAAATAAAATTAATGGTTGGTTGTGCATGTTGAATGAAGTTTTACAATAATGAATAATCGAATTGCTCACTGAATTTTTCCCTCCCAACGTGGCAGCTTGCCAGCAATCGACTACCGAGGGGCAGCTCAACAATAGTCAGAGAGAGAGCGAGAGAGAGAGAGAGAGAGAGAAACAGAAAGAGAGGGAGACAGGGAGAGAGAGAGACCCGTCTCACCAACTTGTTTCTTTTTTTGGCCAAATCGAGGGTGTGCAATACATACCAACCACCTACAATTTCAAATTCGTGATTTTGAAAGGGTTATATTTTCTCTGAAACCGCTCTTACAACCAAACTATCGAGTTCTCATGATTTTTTTTTATTATTATTTTTTTTGCGGGAGAGTTTATGCCAGTTTCGGAGATGATACCCTTACAAGGGTATTTGCTCTCGTTTTCACAGTTGACACATTCAAGACAGCGGTCGCCATGATGGAGCCGATCAGAAGGAAAAACTACACGCGATTGTCGGAGTGACTTTTAATGACGGATATCCCGACCGAAGAAGGTCGAAAGCTCGTAAATAAGTAAACTGACCTGTGACGCCGTGACTCATAAGCGAAATAAATCGGCGGTTCGACAACAGACATTGACACACTACATGCTAAAAACAATTAGGATACCCCCTTCGACCACCTAAGCAAAGGAAACTCACAGACAGAAAAAAAAAATAAAAAAAAATGACGACCGAATCCAAGATAGTCAGCACTCCGCTTACGTGATATGCGAAAACTTCTCTGACCATAGTAGTCGAAACGGTTGGTTCACGAAACTTTAAAAGTAAGAAATGACCAGACTTGGGTTGAAGGACAGCGCGCCTCAGCACAACACGCTGAGGCCACTCACACCACAAAGGTTAAAGGTGGCAAAAATAATAATAAAAAGTAAGACGAAGTAGGATGTCGACGGACCTAAAACTCCAAATTATCTTTGAAATCTTCAAATAATTGTACCCGACCATGCAGTCGGGACAATTAAGACAATGAAACACAAGTACACATATAAGACGATTCTTCCACCGCGTATGCCGAAAAAGGTGAAATTAATAAAAACCCCGACCACACAGCGGGGGTAACTCAACTGGAAAAAAAAGAGAAAACAAAGCTAAGTAAATGTTTTTCACACAAAGGCCCGATAAAGTTGTACATAGGGCTAGTTGTCCTGCTTCAGGACCGAAATCGAAGCGAGCTTAGCAAGTAATGGATTTGGTTGATAGAGCACTGATTTAGGGGTCGAATCTCCCTTCGACCACCAGGCTAGCTTCTTTTACAAGGAGCCTACATTCGATTTTCACACATGCACAGGAAGTGAGACTCGATCCCGCGACCATCCAATTGGGAGTAGCTGGGCCTGCAACAAGTTGCCTTATTCACTAACAGTTGGCACAACGAGAAAAACAGGGGTTAGATTCAATAATCGACTTTACTTCTTTTTTTTGTTTGTCAATTCTCGATAGATTTCAATAGCATGGAGGGAAATGCATCTGCCCTATAGGCAAACTCGGTTCTAAGATACTAATTTCATTTTTTTCGGTTATCCGTTTTTAATTGTCAGCAACACACGATTCTTCTTCCTTTTCACATGGATGAAAGACTTCAAGGGATCCATAAAAGAATCCGACCAAAGATTGAAGACAAATTCGTCACCAACTAAGCACACAGTATGAAAAAGCTAGAGTTGCGGATAAAGGAGAACAAAACTTAGTACAGGAAGATAAAAAATACGGTCTGTATCCTGGCCTTAATAGCATCCAGGTTCGTGCACGCGACCAGGTTTGAAGAGATCGCGCGAAGAAAATTAGGTGTCTGGTCAAGGTAGTGAACCAAACGGAATACAGAAAAAGCAACGATAGGTACGAGAGACACAACGGAAAAACAGAAGGCGCAAACAAACTAACGAGCCTCGAGTTATTGCAAGCTTGAGCATGAGAGGGCGTATGTGAGTCGAACGAGAACACAAGAGGGAAGTTACTTGCAGTTTAGGTACAGGAAATCGGTTTGAGAGAAAGAGTGCGAGAAACGAGCACGATCGTAGGAGAAAAAAAGGTGCACGAAGTCGTTGGCCAGCAAGTGAGGAACCGCCTTACAACTGTAAAGTCGACCAGGGAGAACGCGCGGAAGGGTAGACCGAACAAAACAGCAAGGCAACAAACAAGCGCCTACAAGGAAGAGCATGCAAAGCCCAACCATGAGGTATCATAGACAAAGACTCGATCCGGAAGACGAACACCAAAACCTACGTTTGAAAGCACTATGTGACTAAGGGTAAAGGCCGATCACGATCAAGGCAAAAACTTAGAGGAAGGTGCGATCGAGGGAAAATGGGATTCTAACGTAAGGTGTTTTAGGGTTGAGTCAAAAGAGGTAAGTAAGATCGCGGGGAAGAAAACACGAAGGGGGAGTAAGGGTAAATGGGGAAAAACAAGATCACCGAGAAAGTAGGATAAAAACAGGAAGGAGAGGAAAGGAGGAGAGGGAGGGAGTAAGGAGGAAAAATGATAAACATGGCACGTGAAAGGAAAACCGAAGAAAAACGTCAGAAAAGGAAAAGTGATCAGATGCCACTTGCTCTCATTCTGACAGTACTAACCTGAGGTCGCGACATAACTGCCATGAGATCGCAGCAATCACGAACAGGGTAACATAAGAGCAGGCAACGATCCCGATGGAATTTGAGTAGATACGAGGATGAAGGACAATGATATATACCCGCACGAAGAAAAATAGATAGGAGTAGAAGAGGAAGACAAAGCAAGGGAGGAGCAAACGAGTGCAAAACTGAGAGCGACTAAACGTAAGAAGAGAATCTTTACCAGTATGGCAAGGGGATACCAATAAAAAAATGGCGTTATTGTGCAAGTGAGTGAGAGAGAGAGGCCAAAACGAAAGGAGAGAGCTCATGGGGGGAGGAGGATCGAGACTACCGCTACAACTAATTCCTTTCACAATGCACCCTCATTTCGGTCGTATCTAACATGAACTGAGATATAGGGGCGTCGAAAAGAACCAGCCGCGTGAGTCGAACAAATATCGAGAAGGAAGAAAAAAGGTATAGATAAGAAAAAGAAAGTGAAAAAAAAAACTGAGAAAGGGGGTGTACATACCCTTGAAATCTTATAAAAGAAAGACGTCAAGGAGTATGATATGATAATCATATTACAAGAAAATTATCTGCTAGTATGGCGGACGAAGTTCGACACTAATTCAACTCGATAGTTGACAAAGTAAAAAGGTAGGTCGATCCTCCGTTTTCCTCTTTCTTACCACCATCTGCACTCACCTTGTTGAACTTTCTTCTCATATGATCCCAGCTCCCGCTGCTTACAAAATATCTTCTTTACGCTCATCATTTGCCGCTCGTGCATTGAACATTTTTTTCGTGACTTATCTACATTTTAAAATAGTGATAACAAAAATATGGTCGTCGCTCTTCAACAAAATAACACTCGCGTATATGCACGATGGTCAAATGTCTTACCAATGCCCTATGACTCTATGATGGAAAAGTCAAACTACGGCTCTTGAGTCTCACATACATATCCAACAAGTTAGGAACAAGTTGCTCACTCGATTGTTGCCAACTTCATTGAATGTGACTGTTGTCGGTGCGAATACCCTGACAAGGTTATCTGCCCTAGTTTTTGCATGTGACAGGAAGTAAGGGCGAGAGTCTAAGTATACCGCGTCGGTCGTGGCTAGGAATGTTGGGCTACACTAATAGGATGGTTGACCGGAGTAGGGTGTGAGTGGGCGCACAGTTTGAAGCGCGCGTGTGATATTTCTATTTGATCGAGCAGCCTGAAACTTTGCTCCTAGGGATAAGAGGCTTGTTCTTATTCAGGATGGGTGACCGTTGGCAGTCCGACTTACGGAGTGGGGCGAGAGGCGGCCCCAGCCCAAAGCGGGCAAGCCCGTGCGGATGCCTAGCAACAGCAGGCGCCTGAGTAGAAGTAGGGGCAAGGGCTGAGGGCTACGTCCTACGCCTGAGGACTGTGCAGCATCTGTTTACATGAGACCCCGCGTGTGTTGGTACCAGGCTTGGGCTTAGCCCTATAGGTTACGGTACCGGATTTACACGGCTGAGGTACGGGGATCGAGGCCAGCAGGCTGTCGCTAGGAGTATTGGCGCGGCGAAGGGCTGAGAGGTTTAGGGTCTCACGAGACTATCCTACTCAGTTTTGCTTAGATAACCCGACCACGGGCCCGTTTTTTTTGTAGAACCGAGGAAGTGCTGGCAGGCCCACCCTCTCTGCCCCATCTGCGCCCCACCATTAATTAAGAGTTCTGCAAAAAATTCTGAATATATATATATATTTTTATTTCGCCTTCCCTACTTTTGTTGTATCGAGCGTGGACCTATGGCCTGTGTCATAGGTCGCGGTTGCTGTAAATTGTCTAAGAGTTAAGGTCGCAAGCGCAACGACCCTCAAGGGCCAAGGCCGTTTAGCTGCCATGATCGCAAAAGGCCGAGGGCAGCCCCGGAAGAGGGTTGATGAACACTGTCTGGACTCCATGGCAGGGCTGAGGCTTGAGGGCTGACCGTTGGAATCCGCCTGTGCGGAGGACAGCAGTTACCAATCCCAATCCCCTCAAGTCTAGCCGAAAGAACCATGGGGGACTGGGTACACAGGGACCAGTGGGGAGGCAGACCACCGAGCCGCAGGAGTATAAGTAAAGAGGCAGCGGGCAGTTACTCACTCGCCCCTACGAAAGTCATGCGGGAACGCTGTGGCAGCGATCAACGCAGTGAGCCAAGGCGGAGCCGGCGATGGGCGCTGGGTTAGTGATCGCGAGAGTTGGTTGTTGGACAGCAAGGTGATGGACGGCAGCAACCAACGCAAGGAAAAGGGGAACGAACCCGGTCATGGTACCGGACCGGATACAATCGAGAAGGGTGAGCAGTGACTGGGCGGAGGCTATAGAACGGAGCAAAGTGCTAAGGAGGGGAGCGAACCCGAGCTAGAAAGTGCGTCGAGCGCATGAGAGGAATACGGACCGCTATGACCCGGCATCGCGCCAGTAAGGAGGAGCAGATGCGTTAAAGCTTAAGGCGATAGGCAGCAGGAAGGGGCTGAACTCGAACCGGGGAGTAGGGCAGATGCGGGCAGTGCAAAGGGGGGGCCGCAGCTATGGAAGGAAACAGTATGGCGGGATGGCGATTGAGTAACTCACTCAATTCTCACCGGAATCGAGTGATATAAGGTGCTTGACTAGGGATCTAGCGACGGCCGACACCATATCCGCGGTGTCGAGCGCATCGGTCCGGCACCGCACGGGGGCAGCGCGGGACCCTCCCGGCCGCGTCCCGCAGGAGTTGGTTTTTAGAACCCTCCGTCGCAATATACATGAAGCTTCCGCAAGCCGCTCCGGCCGGGTGCGCCAGCCATACCTCTCGCGAGCCCCTACGACAGGATAGGGCCTACGCGAGGCACGACTTACCTACACCTTACGGGAGTTGTCACCTCCCTTCGTTGGGCGTATCCTCGCCGAGCTACCAGTCCACAGTACGAAAGCTAATCAGTTGCAATCGCAGAGGTGGACCAGCCGAGGGCGTTTCTCGTTCCCTGTAGCATAGGGGGTACGCGCGGGTAATACGCCTCTACCGGACCCGCACGCGAACTGACATCTTTGGGGGGCTGAGGTCCAATGCGCGAATCATCGTCAGTCGACTAGGACGCATCCCAAACACCACGCGCACTCCACTTTACGAACACTCATACACATAAAACAATATATGTACAAAACGACACGATACCAACAACGCGACAACGCTCTTAGCCCCTCGGTAGCCAACCCATAACTTTCCAATGCGGAAATTGGATAAGCGTCGCGCGCTGAACTTAGTATAAAACCGCGCGGACGAAAGGCATATTCATATCGACTTGCAATGCAGGAGTACACAATCAGTCGCAACGATGGCGTACTATGTAGTGCCCAAAATCAAGCGGTCCCTCGTGGATTCGAGTACCGCTTATGACACTCAAGTGTCAGACTTGAACAGCCCATACACTACACGGAGTCAACCCCAACCACCTTCGACATTCATACCCCTTTGCTTTAGCTATGCAAGCCCCAAAACCTCTTGTCCAACCAACCTTAATTAAATACTCAGCACCTTTGTCAAATGGCCATTCAATAAAAGTCCGGGTGAAACCTTAATAAAACAACGAAATCACCAGGGCTAAAGCCTTTTAAGTTGAGTGTAGAGGAAGAGTTGAAATTGAGTCGTAGACCGACGAATCGACAACCGACCTGTTACCAGTGATAACAGTAAGTGATTATCAAGGGATCAAGCTGGATCTAGCCCTGAACTTGGATCAAATGATAAAAAAAGACATGTAACACACGGCAGACCAATCCCCAAGCTAAGATCATAAGTGTATGGAGAATACAACTCCATAATACATCCTCACTCAAAACTTCCTTATAAGCTAAACCTNGAGAATACAACTCCATAATACATCCTCACTCAAAACTTCCTTATAAGCTAAACCTAAGTCTACTTTTAAGTCAATGCTTAAGCTGAAGGTAGACCAACTAAAAAGTCTCCCCTATTCTGGGTGGATCGCCTGAATCATCTGTCAAAATATAATATATCTCCTCTAAACTAAGAAAAATTTGGCAGCGCTTCCCATAAAAAAAGTGCCTTTTCATAATTTAAATAAGCCCAGATATGGGAGCAGAAATAATCTCTAACTCCTGGAAAATCAAATTTTGTCTAACTCTCTAAATTAGTAGAAATTTGGGCAGCACTCCCTCTAGAAAGGAAGACTTCCCAGATTTATACTAAGTTAGATATGAAAGCAAAATTAATCTCTAACTCTGGGAAGTCAAATTCTGTCTAACTCTCTGAATTAGTAAAAATTTAGGCAACACTTCCTTTTGAAAAGGAGACTTCCCAGATTTATACTAAGTCAGACATGAAAGCATAATTAATCCTTAACTCTGGAAAATCAAATCCTGTCTAACTCTCTGAATTAGTAGAAATTTGGGCAGCACTCCCTTTAGAAAGGGAAACCTCCCAGATTTATACTAAGTCAGATACGAACTCGAACAACAGCTCGAGCTCAACTTTTAGACTGAATTTAACTAACTCCTTAATTTTGCAAAAATTTCGACAGCACTCCCCGTAGAAAAGTGTTATTCCAAAATTTATACAAGGCTAAGTTCAGAATTTTGAGAATAACTTTTGTCTAACTCCCTGAATTAGTAAAAATTTGTAGTCCAATTTTGGTCTAACTCCCTGAATTAGTAAAAATTTGGGCAGCACTCCCTCTAGAAAAGGAGACTTTCCAAATTTATACTAATCCATATATGGAAAAGACAAGCTGAACTCTGATAAGTCAAAAGTTGATTAACTTCTTGGATTTGTAGAAATTTCGGCAGCGCTTCCCGTCAAAAAAGTAGCTTGCCAAGATTTATACAAAGCCAAGAATAAGAAAAAGATCTCAGAAAATGCTGGAATTGACCTAAGTAAAAAAAACGTTATTTCAAAAAAATGCAGGAATTGACACTAACTTCTATGGCTCTAGCACGTGGCGAGCAACTACAGCAACTACCTATAGTAATGAAATTCAAACAAACTAGCCATCCTATCCAGTCACATGCAAACCAAACCACAAAGGTAAGTACTCTCACCAGCCCCAAGTTCATTCCATATAGATAGTTCATGAATCTTCAAGTTCTTGAATCCTTATACCCATCTTACATAAGACATAGAGTTGGACCATTCGCCATGGAAACAATGCCCTGCTTGTCTTTATGATATACACGAACAGGTTGCACAACTACTTCTTTTTTCTTTTGGGCAGATGACTAGACCATTCGCCATGGAAACAACGCCTAGCCGCCCTGAGCCGTGTAATATCCAAAGTTTAGTATTTCTGTGACTTTGTTTTCAAAAGAAGAGGCAAATATGGGCAGGGGACTGAACCATTCACAGTAGAAACAATGTTCAGTTTGCCCAAACTATTTTCATTTATACTTTGTATTTTTCTTTTTCTCTTCTTAATGATATGGCTTAACGCTGGACCATTCACAGTAGAAACAATGCCCAGCTGCCAGTTCACATGCAAGTATACATAAAATATTTTCCTTTGTACTTAGTTTAAATTATGTGCGTGGTTTTCAGGCTAAACCATTCACCATGGAAACAATGCTTAGCCTTAGACCAGAAATCCTCCCTTAGAATAAACAAGAACTTAAACTCCTTCAATCGGGCAAACCCCCAGAGTTAACTAGAGCAACCAGGCCATTCACCATGGAAACAATGCATGGTTCCCCAGAAAACAACTAAATAAACACAGCAACCAGGCCATTCACCTTGGAAACAATGCCTGGTCCTTCAGAAAATAGTCAAATAAAACACAGCCCTTAGCCATTCACCATGGAAACAATGCTCAGGCTTTGGTTGACCCGGTCAAACGCATGCAGTCTACCTTCCTCCCACTTTCCCCCAATTCATCCTTAGTCAGCTTTCAATCAGAACAAAAATAGAAACTTAGGCTTCACTCTCACACATTCTTTCCAGTTAGTCTGATTAGTCCTGAAGAGAAAGCAAAAACCATAGGGACAAACGCATGCATACAACAATCATACTGCAGGGAGATAGGCAAACATGGGTAGTAGTAGGCTGTACGGATGAAGATGATTTACCTGAAGGTTCCCTGCCTCCAGAACCTCGCCTAGGTTCCGGCAGAGCTCCCGCAATCGGTGGGTGGACTCCCCACAGAGTCTTGATGCGTGCCTACGGGTTGCAATCCCGCCTGCCGCCTTCCTCTCGTAGCCAGTAGACTAGACTTAGATTAAGAAGGGTTCTAGTAGAAAAGTGTGAGACTCTCAGATCTAAGAATGATGCTCTCAGTCTCGCAAAAGAGGGTCTTGAAATCTGGATGCGCCTGAGGGCCCCGCAATGGCGGCCAGAATGCGCCGCAACTTGTTCAAACTCCAAAGCCAAACACCAAAATCAACTGCTCTGATGACCTCCGAATTTGCGACAATAACCCCTGCCGCA
>BFEA01000613.1:771188-808892 GCA_003427395.1 Chara braunii | reverse complement strand
CGATCAAACATACCACTAACCGAAAATACCCCCAATTCTCGCTTAATCAAATATAAATAAGTATTAATATCACTAAGCAAAACGACCGAGGTCCGGACCGGCTTTATGATCAACAACAGAAAAGAATCACGCGCGCCTTAAACCCTGCGCGCCCACGCACTCGCTATTCTAGTCAACCTCCCCGTCAACGTAACTCACAGACGCGGCCGCGCTTAGTGCGGTATACTTAAACTTTAAGCCAAACAATTTTCTGTTACTTGCAAAAACCAGGGCGGATACCCTTGTAAGGGTATTCGCACCGAGAGCGGTCAGATTTAGGAGAAGGTTAGCAGATAGAGAGGTTGGCACGAAAAGCGGTGCGCCGAGCTGTAGCAGAAGTAAAGAGGAGCAGAAGAGAGGAGAAGCTGAATTGGTTCGTTTCCTTACGAAAACGAACGCACAAAGACTCAAACCCGGGGTGCTGAGGCCGAGCGAGGTGAGTGGTGGTGTCAGTTTTAGTGATAGAATTGAGGATTGAAGGCTACTAGGAGAATTGGATGCGTGGAGGGAGTCATGAGGTAAGATAGAGACTGTCGTCGAACTTGTTTCTGGTTCGATTTTGGCGAACAAAGATACTATACTAAGGTTGTGAGATGCTGCGGATTGAATGACGCATTTAGAACTTTGATTTGAGCAACGATTCTTCATGGTATGAGCTGAAGAGGCGGCATGGAGGAGAGGAAGTTATAAGTAGGGGATGCATCTACCCGTGTTTCGGTGAATGATTCATTCCGTGTTTGTTTGTCCTATCTACGGGACTAGCGTGAAGCAGTCGCAGGGCTGAGTACTTTTACCTGTTGGCCGGTGAAGTTGCTCATTCCATTGAATGAAGTAGCTGGGGCAAGCCACCTAGCGAGAGAAATGGCTTACCTCGTAGCGTGGTAGAAGTAATATTAACGAATAACCCCATGTATGAACGACAGATTCATCTGGTTACACCATGCTATGGGAATAGAGCCATGCGCACTGGCTCGACGGGAAGGAGGAACTGACAAAGCACAATGCCCACACTCTGGTGAACTATTCAGTCAGTTTTTGCTAATCCTACTGACCGAAGTAGTGCGGGGTAAGCAGCGAGGTAGGAGAGCGTACCGGGACTGCTATGAAGGGAAAGGGGCAAAGTGTGCACTTACTTGGCTGCAGTTCAGCAGAGGACCCATTTGCAGTTTCCTACTGGCAGCCGTATTGTTGACCACTGTTGCTACTGCCTGCGCTCATAACCAGGCCCTGTGTAAGTGGTAACCATCTGGTATCGTAGTCACTGTACCGAGTTGTCGTCACCTTGAGCTTCAGGACGATGCGGCAGCCATCACCATGACTGTTGCTGGTTGTCGTAGGCCGTAAGAAAATAGGAGGCAGATTGAAGGTTGGGGTACGAAGCCAACCTAGCGGGGTAGAAGGCCTAATTGGTAGTCAGTGGTAGCGTGGGATGGGCCATGGGAGTCAGAGGCTCACCGGCCGACTGACGTGTTACATGAGAGTTGAAGACACTAAAACGAGACATCCTTCTCGCAAAGGCAACATGAATTTTACTTCAGGTTACAACTTGATTTTTCTTAAAAATTAAAAAAAAAAAAAATGATCATAGAAAATCAAATTGTTACGATCATGTGAAAATAATCTAGAAGAAAGAATGCACATATAAAACAAAGAACGGTCTTATAGGAAAGAAACTTGACCGCAAAAAATGAATTTTCCAAATGGGTACTTCACAAACCAACTTGCCTGAAGCAAGTGGTGGACATAGCCTACGGACAAATAGATAGAGATCGTTAGGAAAGTAATAATTAAAATTTTAGTTAATCATTCGATGGGTGAGACTGCAAAAACTTGAAAAAGTACACTTCGAGAAAAACAAGTCATAGAGAGAAAAAATAAAAGAATGTTGACATTTGTGACCTGTGTGAGATCACAAATATCGGGGTACAACCGAGTAAAAAAAACTTGATAAAAGCAAGTGTATTTACTGCACAACATATTTTTTTCCCAGGTAAACAAGTCGGTGTAGCTGATTCAACTATGCTTCTGCTTGATACCCACTCCTAAAGGTGAACCTCGTAGGCAGGTGAAACTTCTCTTCTGTCTGGTGACTTAAGTCTAATCACTTTCAAAGGTCCTTTGTGTGGAGTGCAAGGACTGGACATAGATGCATCACAAAAATCGAAAAAGATGTTCAGAGAGGGTTAGGCGAGTAAGGTATAATGAAGAGTATATGTTGATTGCATTTAGCGCATGACATGTGTTACTTGTTTTGCATCTGTGCAGGTTTTGAGTCAAATATTTTTTTTTTAAATATACGACTGTGCATTGTAAGTGGTACGTCCGTCTTATCAGGCATACCATAACTGTGAAAATATGATTTGTTCATTCATATTACCCTCATTATACATAGATTTATGTCTAAGTCATAAAAAGAGAGGGAGATTGTTAGCCCGTCGGATCTCCGTCTCAGACGGGTCTTGAAAATATTATTAGCAAACAAACCAAGGAATTAAGATCCTCTTTGAATTTTACTAGTTAGACAATTAGGTTCGTGATAGTGAGACTATCATCCGTTGTGGAACGCTAAAGACTCTCTATCACATTAAAAGGTGTCCCTTACTTTAATACCGTCACTATCACAAAAAAGTAAGGGAGTTTGGTCGCTTAGTTAGCATCAGTTAGCGAAAATTTTGTTACACTTCTCTTCAAGTACCAGAGGAGCTTCATGAAGTTATAAGTGCAGTGAATATTCATATACATCTGAGCACTCTTACACTCATTGTTATTATCATAATCCAAAGAAGTCAACATATTAAGTCACTATGCAGACTTCGAAACGACAGGCCGCTTATATGGGTTTCGTGTGTTCTGACGATACCTAACATGGGATAAAGAACCCTAATAAAGAAATTCGTCATATTTCACAAGAATCCCCGTGCTACGAAGAAAATAAAAAACCCTCGGCCGATCCACCTCTAGCATGGCAAAAACCGCCAAATATGGGTTAATAGCTCAACAGGGATACACCTAGTTAAATGTAATGACAATCCCTTGAGTAGAAAAAGGTTGTCGCTCGCGGGGTCGAGACCTGTCGTTAGGCACCGCGAGGAGTATAACTGGCGCGCACGGTCGGAGTGGAACAAGGTGGGTTGAAGAGGAAACAAAATCCTACGTGACGACTGATTCAATTATGCCATAACATATTAAAAACCGCCACATATGGATCGGTAGCTCATCAGGAATACCCCTACTTAAGAATAGTGAAAGTCCCTTGAGTAGAAAGAGGTTGTCCCTCGCGTAGTCTTAGACCTATCGCTAGGCACCACGAGGAGTATAATTCTCGCTCACAGCCGAAGTGAAACAAGGTGGGTTGACGAGGAGACAAAATCCTGCATGACACAACTGTGAAGGTCTGCCATTTACGACCACATCCGGACAAGGAGTGCGCGCCACCCGATTTCCGACGCATGGTTCTGCTTGGTCGTGGCGTGGTCGTGAGGCCTCGGCTATGACATCGCATCCAGCCTTCTCCGTCGCAGACGATGCCGCAGGACCTACGACCGAGGATGTTATAAAGAGTTTGACCTTATCTTCTTTGTGGTTTTAAATCTGTTTTTTTTGCTGAAGTTCATTTCGTCCGTCGTGACGCGGGGACAAAAGAAAATAGAGAGAAAGTATATGCCAACTGTGGGATCTAGTACTGCCAACAAGCAAGCAACCAAACCTTCCGAGATTCTGAAGGCTCATATGAATGTAATTGATAAAGAAGATAAACGGCTGTACAAGACCCTCTATCAGAAGCTGGTGGTCAAAGAGGATGTAGAAGAGGTCAAACGCAAAACCGTTATTTAGGCTTATGAGGTCATCTTTATAACTGCTTGAAACCAACCGGACACAGAGGTCAAAAGATATTTGGCCATATATGTACGAGCCCTTATAGATTATCACTTTCTCAACAAGTTCCCGAGTTTAAAATCTCAATTACTCGACAAGGTGAGCCAACTACGAACTCAAATGGTAGAAATGGTTTAGGAGCACCGTGACCAAATGCAGTGAATGACGAATCTGCATCAGACCCAGATATGAAATTATTTTGCCTTATCTTTTGTTGCGAGCCATTTTATCCTTGCACCTCTCGATACTTCTTCTTCTTCTTTTTCTTCTTCTTCAACGAGTCTGGTCGGAAGTCTTTCATGACCTGCAATAGGAAAATATTCGGCTGTTGCTGCAACCTGTGTAGCATCGTGTTCGGGTTCGGTGACCGAACCCGAACGTTCGGGACCGAACACGAACGAGCGCCGAAACTCTCCGAACGTGAACATACAAATATTAAAAAAAAAAAAAAAAAAAAGTCCTCAAAAAAATCTAAAATAAGTATAGGTTGTGTAAAATAATAATACAAACAACTTTTGCCTTGGAGGTATGGTAAAATTCGTAACCAAACTCAAGTTAAAAATCAAAAACCAAAAAAAAATGTTTTTTTTTTTTTTTTTTTTTGAATATGTTCGGCCAAACACGTTCGGGTCGCGTTCGGCCGAACACCCGAACATGTTCGGTTGTTCAAAAAAGCTCCGAACATGTTCGATGTGCTACACAGGCTGCAACTTACAGCGCAAGAAATTTTGTAATTGTTGCAGATTTGAGATTGAAACCAACAATGGATGATCCCAGCTACAGCAGTTAATACATGAACAAAAAGGCGGCGATGATATCGTCCAAGCATGACGTCAAGGAAAACGTTGAATCCTGCATCAACTTAAGGAGAGCTTCCTTTAAGGTACAGAGCACTCAAAGAGTGAATCAGCCCTTTATCCTAGGGACTAACGTCGAAACTGTCATACAACGATTCCTAGAAGTCCAAGCTATGCAAGCTGGGTATGCTACGCTCAATCTGACAGAGTGGTTTAAAGTCAGTTCGGTAGCCACTTTTGAAGAAGTGTTGATTGTACAGAGCACTTAGAGAGTGAACTAGTCCTTAATCCTAAATACAAACGTCGAGACTGTCGTATAAGGATTCCTAAAAGTCCAAGTTATGCAATCTGAATATGCTAAGCTCAATCTGACAGAGTGACTTACAGTTAGTTCGGTAGCCACACTCGAAGAAGCGTTGATTATACAACAAGAGTAAGGATCAAACTAGATAACCTCAAGTGCAACAAGTGGCAAAGCACCATGCAAAAGTTCCAGTTGCATGTCAACAAACTTTTTCTTACACCAAGGTTGAAAATGACAATGCAATTGTGCTTGGATGTATTAAACAATACGGTTCATACCATTTTTGCTAATCGTCTAGGTAGAGATCTCATTGGTTATACTGACTGGTTTTCCTTCATAAGGAACGTAGTCATTCTCGAGGCAGTGGACCTCGTTATAAAAGCAAGAAGCAAAAGACTCTTTGGTCGCGAACTGTTTCGTGGCAGGAACCGTCTCATTGCGCATCAGAGATGAGCAACGGGTACCCAAATCCACACCCACCTGCAACCACCCCACCCACGAGGCATCGGGTCAGGTGTGGGTTTTAAAAAGTTGGCCCGCGTGGAATGAGGTTGGGTTTAAGCGAGCCAGCCTGGGTGCGTGATGGTCGGGTCAATGTTAGCTCTGGATCACCTGAATGGGTAGGTGACAGAGGATTGAGCGCTAGGTCTGGGTCACCTGACTCACAGACTCGGGACAACCCATAAAAACCCTCCCCCCCCGCCGACCCTCTCATACATATTTCCCAGTTGTTGTCCACCTGCGGACTTCAAAAGGTGGAGGCCAAGGAAACCGAAAATCTCCACCTTGGACCCCCCTGGAAAAAAAATCGTCTTCTAAAAAAAACGAGAGTCGCGCCAATGGCAAATCGAACTTTGGGATCCTCCTTAAAAAATGTGTCACACTCTACCGGTGGGCTCATGGCATCTGGACCACGGTCTAAACAACGGGGTCTTCGCTCCTATTAAAAAAACGGGTATTGAACCTAACCACAATATGTGACAAGGTTCGCTTCCTAAATTCAAACTCGTGGAGCGCTTCGAATTTCCGCGTCGTCAACCAAGGACGACCCAAAGTGGAGATGCTTCGAATTTTCGTGTCGTCATCAAAGGATGTCATATTGTTGTGGTGCGTGTAAATGTTCAAAGGGATTGTGACAATAGGGAACGAGCCGATGCAAGTTTAAAATAATTAGGTACGGAGTCTGGACGAATAATTTTGTTCTAGTGGATGTGGGTGGGTCAGGGTGAAGGTTTTTTACGTGTGACGGACGGGTTGGGTGTGGTAGAAAAATTTCAAAAAGACACTTGGGTGGGTTAGGTCACCTTGAGATTTTTCTTAATTTTGTTTTAGGGCGAGTGGTACTTAAGAGAATGTGGATAGGTTGGTTGAAATGTCAATTCAAAAAAAAAATGTTTATCTCTATTGTGCATGACTTGCCGGAAGGTGAACAAAAGACCGAAGTAGATGACCCTACTCTCGGCAACGGCCAAGAGCAGGAAGCTGATATAGCCAATTCCTCAGCCTATGCATCTGAGATTAATAACGAAGAAGAAAAAATCAATGTCTTCTAAAACACTATCTATGATAAGGGAAACCAGAACCGAAACACATCAAAGAACATTGTCCCACTTCCTAAAGTAGAAAACCCCAGCCAATCCAAATGACGCAAGTATCAAACCTTTGGCTGACCTCCGAATCAGTGAGGCTGAATGGAAGGCTAGGGTAAGGAAAAGGGTTTGTCTGCATTACCAAAAGGTTAGTCATAAGGTCCAAGGATGTTTTAGGCTGCACTGCCAAAAGACTAATCGTAAGGTCCAAGGATGCTTAAGGATGCACTACCAGAAAACTAATCATAAGGTCCAAGGATGCTATAAGCAAGGAAACTAGAATCGGACATAGCGAGTTCAACACACTCTAAAACAGAAAAGTCTGAACAGGTAAGTCGTTGTTCCCGAAGGTATTTGGAACGGTCCCGCAGTCCTCCCTTGAAACTCCAACTTTTGTTAATACCAAGGTTGATGTTTATCATGTTCTGTATGTTCAGCCTTCAGAGGAATTTGAGAAGGTAGACTTTCACTATCACCTAGAGCAATAACGTAAGATGAAATACTAGTCTGTTCAAGGGATAACAAAGTTGATCTTCTACACCGCTATCTCCGTACTTGGATTGATTGTGGTGACACAACTAACTTTATGTCAGAATACGGAATACGCGAAATATGCTTGGGGATGAAGCAAGTGGTTTTGCAAAATCCTTGCTGGACTCAAGCAAGCAACAAATAAGTTGTTAAATCAACGAATGCAGTCTACCCTTCACAAGGACAAGACTGTCACACACTCATTAAACTTTTATATCCTAGCGAAGTTTCTCTTCGTCGTTGTACTCAGATTGGGCTGGTTGCAGTCCCAATGTCAATGGACCAAGTGAAAAATCACTCTTCATCATAAAATACGCTTAAGGGAACGAACGTGCCGAACGGTTCGATGAGAAACACAAATCCTAGTGACTTCTTTTAATGAAATGTAGTTTTGCAAGAAGTGGCGTAATCGTAATGCGTTTGCTTACCCTACTCATCTTCCTTTTACTTTTACGATCAGTAACAATTCTATTTTGCATAATGAGTCTACTTTTATCCCTACATGTAATTCTAGTCCAAATTATTTTACTTTAGTCGTACCCCTGTTTGAATATGGTATTTGAATATTATATAATCTATGGTGTAGATCTTAAAAATCTAATATCTCAAATTGAACCGTTTGTTTTTCAAATTACTAGGCTCTGCAAGCCTCAGATATCCCCTTCACGCCCTTCATCTAAGCGCCCTCAACTTTACACGAAGGCTAAGAATGCTCAAAATTTATGTCCTCCCCATTTTTAAATCCGTCGAAAATGGAAGGCTAAGTAGACTAAGGTAGCTTTGAATTCCTCACTGAATGAGAAATAACCAAAAAAAAAAAAAAAAAAATCGGACGAAGGCATCCTCCTTTAACTTATTTAAAATTAATTAATCCTTGATAACAAACACTAAAAAAAAAAAAACTCTGATTCGTCCACGTGGGTGAACTTTGTGAGTCGATCGCCTATTGTAAAAATCTCATCTAGGCCGAACTTACGCTTTGGGAATGACCCGACAATGTCTATAGCAATCGATTCCCAACGTCGTAAAGATACCGACAATGATTGCAATTTGCCGATCGGGCTGTGATTGCTGGATTTGCAACAACGGCAAACCTCACAAGACTCGCAACAGTGCGTGACATCACTAAGGACGCAGGGTCACTAGAAGCACTCCCGAAGTCAGTTAATCAAACGATTGACGCCAAAATCTCCGGTGGCTGGAGAGTTGTGGAACTCGCCAAGAAGTTGCATACGCAAGTGTGGACCACTCGACAAACAAAAAAGATAATTCCCTCGCGAGTAGACATGCAAGTAGCCCCCTTTGATCATGTCTAGCATCGTGTTCGGGTTCAGAGACCAACCCTGAACGTTCGTAACCGAAGATGAACGAGCGCCAAAAGCCCCCGAACGCAAACATAAAAAATATTTATAAAAAAAAAAATTCTCTGAAAAATCTGGAGAATATATATGTTATGTAAAAAAACTAAAACAAACAAATTTTGCCTTGGGGTTATGCTTATATTCATAACCAAACTCGAGTTAAAAATAAAAAACCAAAACTTTTTTTTTTTTTTTTTAATGTGTTCGGTCAAACACGTTCGGGGGTCGTTCGACCGAACACCCAAACATGTTCGGTGTGCTACACAAGTTTGATTCATACGAAGGTCCCCGAATGAAGTTGTCCCACAAGGCCTCATCGATTGAAAGGTAGTGTAGGCCCCTTAATAACCTCTAATAAACTTGTCCTGCATGTCCTCATCGATTGAAAGCTAGAGTAGACCGCGGTATAAAGATTCAGACGCCTCGAAGCTTCATTCGCAAATCGGTTTGACTTGATCGAAATTATGGTTGAGAATTAAGTCAAATTGCTGAATGAACGTCATCCAACGAGCGATAATGATGATCACCGTGTTTTGCTATATGTAAAAGAGCAGCACGTTATTGTCTGTAACCTTACGAAACTGTCATCGACAAAAGAAAAAACGTTGTCATCTCTTAGGAGCGTGAACGAAGATCAACAACTCATTCCGTGTATTGTCAATCGAATGCACGGGCGATACTTTCGCGGTAAAGTACTCTATCCATTGCTAATCCTCATCATTGTGTTTTTTGAGGACGACATCAATGAGATAGCTGAATGCACAAACAAAAAGGTTACAAATGTGCAAACCGGTACGAATAACGAGGTCTTGAGAATCTTTAAGCATACCACCTCTTCATCGTCGAAGTCAAACGATCGATCCTCGAATTGCAACTTGGTTAACTGTGTCATGATCTTCAAGTAGCCCTCGATGAAGCGTTAATCAAAGCTGGCAGTAGATGATTATCAATAACATTATTTGGTTTCGATCACTCTTGGATGACTTAAATTTTGTCCAATAACGGATTAATATCCTCCAGTGTGAGATAATAATCAAACAAACCAACTCTTGACGTACGAGCTTACACTTGTCGTGGTTAGTTTTGTATTTGGCACTACGAGGAATCAACGACACGGGTTGGATATGCTTAAGACGATTCTCAAAGGTCTGCCTGTAAATATTAATTTTATCCATGTAAACCAGTACCACATGATCCAACACAAAACAAAAACTCGTTGGCGATTGCCGCTTAAAAAGTCGTAAGGACATTGATGAGGCCGAAAACCATGACGACCCACTCGAAATATTTGTACCCTGTTCTAACTGCAGATTTGTAACGATCTTTCGAGCAAATCGAAATTTTATAATATGTCGACTTTTAGTCCAACTTGAAAAAAAAATTCGCACCGACCAACCGTTCTAAAATATCGTCAATACGCGAAAAAGACCTCACATTTTTTACGGTGAGCGCCAGGGGTACTTACCTGGCTATGGTGGCAGCCATCTTCATTACCTTGGTGGGCGCTGCAGCAGGTGTCCCCAACTGGGGAGAGCCACACCAAGAAGCTTCAAGGCAGGGTTGGGCATGGCGACCTAGGCTAGAGCAGCCATAGCTGCTTTGGGTTGTCCTTTGGGCATCTGGGCAAGGCCTAGTAGTCCGCCATAGCCTCAGCCTATGAGAGTGAAGAGTGGGAGAGGCGGCCATGGCAATGGTGGACCTCAAGTGATACCTTCAGTAGAAGAGGGACTCTGACATTGATTCTGGATCAACATTGTATTATTATTTCTTGTGTGAATAAGAGAAGGGGGAAATAAGGGGGAGGAGATTGTTGGGCGAAGAAGAAGGGCCTTGTCATTTGTCTATGCTGGTGTACATCATCTTCTTCTTACTTCTTCTTCTTCCCCTAATCCTCTCTCTCCTCTCAAGTTCATTCATTTCTTTATGCAATTGGACGGCATTGTACTATCTGATGGATGTGTATCTCGAAATTGGTCAGGATCATAACAGTGTGGGTGCATGATTGCCGGTCTGCATGTATGTCTGAGTGTTTGTCGGCATTAAGTGTGTGTGACCCGTAAGGACACTCGGTTATTCTGAAAGGCTCAAAGGGCCGATATTTAAATGTGGCCGTGATATTCGCCATTGCAACGGGGAAAGCACTCATGTGGCGGGGAAAGAGGCCAAACACTTAGTACAACGGAAAACACTCGAGTAGTAGGTAGGGTCGTACCACACCTATTCGAGGTAGATGTGCAAGGTACTCGAGGCCAAGCAGAAGAAAACAAAAGTTGGCATGTTTAATGTAATCCAATGGATGCCATTATAAAAAGGTGAGAGTCCAACATTCTGATACAGCAGGGAAGGATCACAGCTGGTTACACCCAGCAGATGGCTGCATGGCTACATGACTGCAAGGGGACCGTTCGAGGAAGGGCAGGGTGACAGGAGGACCCACTGGTGCCCCCCAGTGGCTCCCCCCGACCCTTGGCCAAATGAACAGATACAGAAGAGGAAGAGGATCAGCTGGATGCCCATGGCGTCTTCAGATCAGGGACGCCTGGTCTGGTTCTAGAGGCCAGAGCAGTCAATACTGGCAGATTTTCTCTAGTTGTAGTCAATACTGGCAGATTTTCTCTAGTTGTTGTTCTAAAAAATCACTCTCCCAAGTTTTTCCAAATGTCCTGCTCAGTCAATCCCTTGTATTCCAGGGTAATCAATGCTGCCAGGATTGTTTCTCTGAGGTTCTCTGATGCTCTCTGATGTTCCCTGATTACATTTTGTACATGGGACGCTGGACTCGTTTTCCAGCAGGTGATGTAGATGGAGTCTCTCCCAGGGTGGTAGTAGTGTCTGCTCTTATCAGCACAACTAGCACCGGTCGGGGTGTTTTCTCAAAAAAAAAAAAAAAAAAAAAAAAAAGAAGGCCCAGTGTAGGCTAGGTCGAGGCGGGTGCTAGTCCAACCAATCTATACGGGCAATATCAAAGTTTACAATGATATTTTCATCCGAAAGGGAGGAGGTACCAGTTGCGTGGAGGCTGTGCAGCCTAGGAAGTCGCTCGCCAAGAGGCAAGCAGGCCGCTATATCTCCAGGAACAGCACGGTGCTCCTCATTGTCGATGCAAGTTTGGCGACACACTGGTTGGCGTGCTGACTGGAGCAGCGCTAGCTTGGAGCCCCGCTGTCGGGAAGGAGTACGGACAAGAGGAGCAAGAAGAGCAGGACTAGAAAAGGGAACGCCATAGGTACTTAGCTGGCTACGGTGGTTGCAATCTTCATCACCTTGGTGGGCGCTTCAACAAGAAGGCCCAAACGGGGATAGAACTACACCAAGAAGCTTCGAGGCAAAGTCAGGCATGACGGCCTGAACTAGAGCAGCCATAGCTGCTTGAGTTGTCTTCTGCACATCAGGGCAAGGCCCTAGCAGTCCACCATAGCCTAGGTCTTCGAGAAGAGGAAGGACGAGGGTGTCATGGCTATGGTGGACCTCATGTGATACCTGTAATAGAAGAGGGATTCATTAATTCCGGTTCAGCCATTCAACATTATTATTTTTATTTCTTGATTGAATAAGAGGCGCGGAGATACACAGGAGGAGACTAGTTAGGTAATAAGAAGAGCATTGTCATTGATCTATGCTGGTGTACATCATCTTCTTCTTCTTTCTTTCTTTCTTCTTCTTCTTCTTCTTCTTGTTTTTTCGCTCTCTATATGCTTTCAAGTTCATTCATTTCTTTTTGCAATTGGACGACATTGTACTTTCTGATGAACTTTGAAATTGATCATGATAACAAATTGTAGTTTATTCAAGAGAAATATCCAGAAAAAAAAATACAAATTTTCAACCGCCAAATAAATCGCGCGCTGATTCATTGCATTTTCCATTTTCTCCACTCTACCACTTTTCAGCGAATGGAAAAAGTACCCCAACTTATGAGATTTTGTGCGCTCAAAATAATAACGCCTAAGCTCTGACAATTAGAGGGTCTATGATCTGTCAAAAAAAAACATTTCAAAAAAATTAAAAACATTCATGCGAACCACCAAACAGACAGCGATGGCAAATTCAGTGCATCTCACTGTGCTAACGGTAGTCCTTAAGAACCTCTGCTACTGGTCCCCCCCCAGTTTAGGACAGCGAGGGGTAATGGTGGTTTAACGAAGCCGCGCGGTCTTCATCTGACCGTGCAAAGAGATACTAATCCCCGTACATTTGTGGAACTCAACGAGTCCTTGATAATCCGATCGGATACATCATAGGAGGTAACCAACACCTCAACCATAGTTTTTGGTGTGCACTTGTCGACACAATGGTCAAGCGATCACCTAATGAGCTGGATGAAAAAAGGAGGCAAAGTTTGAAAGCTTACCTTGACTATGATGGAACCATGACGAAAACATCTCGATATTGCGGATGCCTAGAAGTGAGGAAGGAGGCGAAGGGTGGAGGAAAAGTCTAACGGTCATCTTAATTGTGCTGGAGGAACCACGGAAAAGATTGAAAAAGGCCTAAATGAGAAAGCGACCAGTCCGAAATAAGAAAAAAGGAGTCGAGAAGAAGCAGCTTACCTTAGTTATGGTGATCAACTTTCTTCAATATTTTTTTTTGTTGCTGCACTTGGAAGGCCCCCCAAACCATTGTACTTCAAAGGAAAACACCCAGGAAAAAATGTGGCATGTCCAACATAATGGGAGACCCCGAGTAACCTTTTGTTGTCCTTTGAACGTTGAACTTAGGCTCCAATGGTCATTCATTCCTTGTTGTTGTAATTTGTTATTAATAAGATGTTGGGGGAGATGTGGGAAGAGGGAGTTGATATCAAGATAATGGAGAAGTGATATTGGTTCTAACTTGTGTTGATGTCTTCTCTCTCCTTTGTTTGTTGACTTATTATACTATGAAATATCCAAGATTGTAAAACATGAAATAAACCTTCGAAACGAAAACAAAAAATTACAATAAATTTACTTATAAGTAAGAATATTTAACATTCTATTTTTTTTCCTTTTGTTTTTGCGTTCTTATTGTTTAAGGATACTTACGAAGACTATTAACAAAAAATAGTTTCAAATATCGAGGACATAAGTTTTTCATAATTTGTTTAGGTTATCATCCTATCATAACATGTCATGGCCGTCCAAATGACTTAGTCGTCCATACCATTTTCGAAGCATTTACAAATTGAAAAAAAAAACAATCCACTAAAAAATTGATATGCAGCATTCTACACTAGGATGGACACAGTTTTTTTCAAGAGTATAATGCAACAAAACAACTTAAAATATTATCATTTGCACAATATTTTTATATAAAATATATATATTATTTTTTAGCCATCGCTATAAACTCTATATCGTATTATATTTTCATTACAAAAAATAATATTTCTTATAGAAGAAAAAGGTAAACAAATGGTCAAAATGATATAGTTAAACAAAACATACCTTTTACTTTGTATCAACGAATATTCCTCAGCCATCGCTGCTCATGTAGTCAAATCTCGCAAAGAATAATAATTAACCTGCATTACGACCAAAATACAATACTACATCCTAATTTCCTTGAGATAGCTTCCTAAAATGCCAACAATTTGTTGGCATCGATGATAGATGATTTCTGTATCCCATTCTTCCATGATGATAACCTGCAAAATAAGCAATGAATTATCGACTGTTAATTAGAAGCACAAAGGATAAATACACAAAAACAATTACCATTATACACAATGCATACTTAAGCTAATAAGGCATAATTTTGAGGCAAAATTATTTTTTAAATTATCTTCAAATCATAAAAATTGTGAGGAATGTGTCCTCAAAGGGCCCTAGCCAACATGCACATGTTCTGGATTGTGGCCCCCAGCAAGCCTCGTGCCTGCCCTTAGTGAAGCCGGGTCTTTATCCACGAAAGATCCTTATCCCAACATTTTCCAATATGGGTAACGGACAGTTGTTGCACGCCAGTCGGTTGAAGTGCAACCTGGACCTCTCCCAATGTTTTTTTCAAAAGCAACAGCTGCATTAAGCAGTTCATCCCAAGACACAGATGGTTGCGCCCTGGGCACACGCAATGTCAGACCGACATATCACAGAGTGACCGCAGGCCAAAGAGAGTGCAACAATGTTGTCACACCTACCCCGCGCAGCAATGCAAACACTTAGAACACTTAAGCGTTAAAGGCATCCTGGAAGTGCCCAACCGAATAAGGACACTTGAGCGCCCGAAAAAGGTGACACTGCATTGCGTTGTGGGTGGTACCAAGGCTATGACCAGTCGTCGAAATGCACATCGGCTCAATTTGTGAGAAATCTGTGGTTGGGGGCAGCAATCTCCAGGTAAGTTGTTTCCTTACTTTATCTACCCGCTCAAAATCTTCTTACTGTGAGGAACTGAGTCCAACCTTGAGTGTTCTCTTTTGAGTAAGGAGTCGTGAGCGCTCTATGTTGAGAGACGACATTCTTCCTGGTGGCGCATCAAGCAGGAGAGTGTGACGCATCTGAGGGGCCCTAGCCGAAACACGGGTTATGGTCACCATGCCAACCCATAGGAGTAGTACACGCAGACCATGTTGCTTATCCTTTGAAGCTCTTTGCTACGCCAGTAATGGAGATGTCGATTGACCAGCCCTTTGCAGACGCTCACCATACCATCTATAAATATTTCTGGCGGGGATCTGATTTGAACACTGGCTGTGATCGTCCTCCTGTTTGCAACGTTAAAGAATTCCCGAATACCTTGGGGGTTGTCCTTAAAATGTCTCTTTATCTGCCATAGTAGTCAAACGTGAGGCCCGTTGCACACGAGTTCTTGAACACAAGGGGGCCGTTAATGCACAGCTTAGTCACCGCTGCTTGATGATGCCGACGGGCACGTTGGATACAATGGAAGGAAGATTCCAATTGATGCTCAACTACAAACACAACTGTTTCCATTGTGCATACATCTGCTCACATGATTTATTTTTATTTCGATTAGTTGGTGAACAGACTGCTAACACCTAACAGACAACTTAGATTAGAACTATGGTATTTTACCATAGCTTGTTCTCATGGAAGGTGCTGTGAGTGAAAATAGTCAGAGTAGGAGTAGATCACGTGTATATGTTGCTGATACCGCTTGAATGGTAGCCTAGGTGACTTGCCGGATATCAATTTATTTTTATTTATTTTTCAACCCGGTTAGACATATAATGTGGTGCGTCCCACTGAGGGGACTAGTGCAAACAGTGTCTGCTTAGCTCATGAGCGATTCAAATAGTAGTGAAGGCACCGCTCATGATAGAAGGCAAACACAGCGGGATACACAAAGGATACTTGTAGTGTTTCAGGTTCTACTACCAGGGGACAAGAGAAGGTTCAGGGCCGAAGCAAGGGCTCGACATTTAGAGACTGCTAGAGAGGCAGCAGCAGCTGCAGAACAAGTGTTAGCAGCAGCAGCAGCTAACGCCGTAGCGAAGGCTACATCTGCAGCGGCCTCTTCAGGTCAGAATTCATTAGGTATGCCGACCAGCTCGCAGTCCACGTCTAGTGGAGTAGGATAACACAGTTCTTCTAGTCAGATGGCGGGCTCACAGTACAACTCGCCACCTCCACGCACTGGAGAGGTCATTGAACTCCAGCAAGTGGAGTTGATCCACTTACTGTTAGTGAAGGAACTTAGAGAAGCTACTGAAAGAGAAACGAAGATTAGAACTAGGAAAGCTAGAGTAGAGAGTAGGAGGGCATAAAAAGCTGCAGTAGAAGGGGTTAGATGACGCTGTCCTTGATGGCAGGTCTATTGTTCATGCATACTTACATGGACAACAAACTTGATGCAATCCAGGATAACCTTGACAAGATACAGAGTGCCATGCAGGGGATGGGAAGGGCTTTCGCATCTCCAACAGGTGGGCCTGGTTTTCAACCCTTAACTTCTCCATCACCTATCTCCTCACCGTCGCAATTTAGCAGGTTCACTAAACGGTACTTCAGCAGCAGCAACACAGACTGTTGCTTCTTCATCTTTAGGTCCAGCTGCTGGAGGTACACAACATTCGGTCCCACCAGCTTGACAATGGCAACCTTGGTACCCCAAGACTCCCTTGAAACCACCCTCAACCTTCTTAGGTGATAAGAAGGATGAGGCTCTCGACACTTGGTTGAGAACGGTGCCAGTGTGGGTGAGGGCAAAGAGGACGTTGTTAGAGGAAGAGGTGATCACTGCCCCCTCATATCTTGAGGGATCGACGGCACGATGGCTAGCTGGATTGATAGCCTCGACAGGGTTCAGCAGACATAATGATTGGGTTAAGACCATTGTATCACCCACGGTCGTGACCGCAGGCCATTGACCACACGCCGCCGGCATCCTGACCGCAGCGAGCGGCCCACGGCCAAGTGCGGTCGAAAACCCCCGACATTTTTAAATCCTACGATAATAGGCCAAAAAAACAAAACAAAATATGGGGTTGTAGGTTTTTGTGCGCTCTACAACCTTATATTTTTACTTGTAATTCACTTTATTCTTCCAGGAAGAAAAATTAAGGATTTTGTTTGATTTTATCTCAAATTTGGTAACGAATTTGGATATGACCCCAAGGCAAAAATTGGTAACGATTTTGGCATAACATATATTTGTTTCAGATTTTTCTAAAGTCTTTTTTTTTTTTCTTTTTTTCCTTTCATGACCGCGGCCTCGCGGTCGAGATCACAGTCCGCGGTCGTGCCCGCGACGACCACGACTGCGGGGGATTCATAAGCCAAGACCCATACTCTAGAAAGCTTTATGGAGTTGGTAGAAACGCGACGGGACAATTCTCAGCAGGCCCAGCAAGCCACTAACGCGTTGACCTGGCTCGATACTAAAAGTACAAGTCCGCTCGTGAACATAGCTCAGATGTGGAGCGTCTCATTGTCATCCCCGACGAGCGCTACGATTCACAGGTCTTGATGACCATGTTCTTTAGATGTCTTCATGCAAACGACAAAAACTTGCTGGTCAGCGAGGCCAGCATCAAATAGCATACTCTGGACTCCTTCAGCAAGAAGGCCCCAGACTAAGAGGCTAGGTTAAAAGGAGCCCAACAACCCTCTACAGATGGAAGAAAGAAGAAGAGTCCACAAGAACGAAAGAAAAAAGGTAGTCGATTGATGATGGTGTATTCTCATGGGAATCAAACCGAGATCCACGATTATTCCGACTAAGTAGACGAGCCAGAGTTCAAAGCGAGGATAGTGTTGAGGGTATCAAACTTGCTCATTAGTAAAAGTTAAGGCATGTGACCGCGGTAAGGGCGGTCAACAGAAGAGTCAAGGGCATACCTAAAACTAAAACAAGATTTCAGCTTGGGTGAGGGCGGGTCTGGATCAAGATGTGTGGCGAGAACCGCTTCGCGAGGAGCTTGCATAAATTGCGGAGAGTACGGCTGCAAGCAATCTAGATGCAATAACGCAAAGGTATCGCAAAAGATACTTCCCAGAGGTGGTTTTGGGAATTCTTCTTACCAAGGTGGTGCTTCTACTAGCTCCAACTCGAGAAACACATTGGTCCTGTAGAAGTTGCAACTGCTTCTACTCCTAATGAAATGGGCGATGTACCCTCCCCACTTCAAGAGTTGGCTGAACTTATCGACTCTTTAGTCACTCCGCAGACGCGTCCTGACCCAACGAGACTTTGCTCGTTGGATATTTCTATGGCCTTAGAGGACTTACAAACTATGTGGTCGAAGGGGGACACTAGCGAGTCTTGGGTGGCACTAAGTAGAGGTCCTAGAGGAGCATTTCGCAGTGGAAGTTGGTGTAGGTGGCTGCAAGTGCGGTGCCTTCGTAGACATCGGCTCCAGACGAAACTTCAAAAGTCGCGACTGCGTTGATAGACTGCGCCTAAAGGATCGGGTGGAGCACCCGAGTAGACCTGTAACATCTACTTTGGCCAACAAAAAGCGCATGTTGGTAGAAAACTACATCAAGGATGTGGTATGCACCTCTTATGGAGGTGGGGAACCAAATCATAGGATTTCGTTCCTTGTTAGCGGCGACTTCCCACTTGACATGTTGTTAGGAATGTACTACCTCGAGGTTGCCAAGCCTCTGTTTGACTGGGACAACAAAGTGCTAAAGCATTAGTTGCCAAATTGGAGAAACGTCAAATTAACTAAGTACAAGGCAAGCAGGTTAGTTGACTCCTATAGGTGCTTGTGTGCGGCATCATTCTATTATTATTATAAATCGAACCAAAAGGAGGGTACGTACCTAGTTTTTGCCTATGAAAAAAGGAAGGCCGTTAAAACAACCCCAGAGATAAAAAATGTCGTCGCAAGGTACGCTGATTTGTTTGAGGAGCCTTCAGGAGTCGTGGATAGGGAGGTTGTCCATGCCATAGAGATAGTTCTAGGGAGCAGGATACCAAAAGGAAGAATCCATAGGATGGCACCGGCCGAGTTAGACGAACTTCAACGACAACTGAAAGAGCTTATGGAAAAGGGTTGGATATGGCCTAACACCTCGCCCTTCGGCCCACCAACCTTATTTCTCTCGAAGAAAGGGGGTACACTGATGATGTACACTGATTATAAAGGCCTCAATACCATCACTGTTAAGAACGCAGAGCCTATACCGCGCTTCGACGACCTTTTGGATAGGGTGCAGAGGTGTAAGTCCTATACCAAGATAGACTTAAAATCCGGGTACCATTAGATTGCCATTAGACTAGAGGACCAACACAAAACCGCTTTCCGGACCAGGTATGATCTATACGAGTTTGTGGTGCCCTTTGGCCTTTGCAATGCACCACGTACATTCCAACACACCATGAATAGGATATTTCATGACTACTTAGAGAAGTTCATCGTCATGTAGACGACATACTCATCTTCAGTAAACAGTCAAGGAGCATGCCCATCATGTAGAAACCGTACTTTCACTCCTTCGACAACAAAAGTACAAGATTAATTTAGAAAAATGTAGGTTTGGTCGTACTAAAATCTTGTACTTGGATCATGAGATATCCTCGAAAAGGATAAGGCCCGAACATGCCAAGGTGGCTTGCATTCGTGACTGACCATGACCTAAGTTTGTAACCGAGGTCCAATCTTTCTTAGGGATGACCAACTTCTATCGCAACTTCGTGAAGAAGTATAGCACGATGGCCTCCCCTCTAACTGATCTTACTCGCCTTGACACACCATGGGAATAGACCGACGAGTGTGAAGCATCTTTCAAGCGTTTGAAACATGCTCAAATGAACCATGAGGTTCTCATGGTTCTCGATCGGGAGAGGTCGTTTTTCATGACCCCTGACGCAAGCCAATATGGCATTGGCGCAGTGCTGGCCCAACAAGAAGGGAAAAAGTTAAGGCCGATTGAGAACATGAGTAAGAAGACACCATCGAAGAAATTGGAGAAGTCCACCTACGAACGGGAACTGTATACCCTTTACAAAGCACTTGTTTATTGGAGACAGTATCTATTAGGAATGTTCTTTTACTTCAAAACCAACCATCAAACACTCAAGTGGATAAAGACTCAACTTGTTATCTCTGACGCACTTAAACGTCGGATTGAGGTCATAAATCAATATTCAGCTAGATTACTTGAAGAGAGTGTACAACACGGTTGCTGATGCGTTGTCACGTAGGGAAAACTACCTAGGTGCGCTGATTACTGAATTTGGCTTATCTGATGATGTAACTCGATCCCTGGTGGAAGCCTACAAGGAAGACCCCATCACGATGGACATGATGCACAAACTTGAGGCAAATGATAAGGCCACATCAGATAAGTTTGTCATGGTGGATTGGTTACTCTTTCTTGAAAAGGCAGGATTTAAGAGACTAGTTGTCCCACTCTCACCTTCACATCCAAAGATACCAAAAGGGGTTCATGGGTGGAAGGAAGAGTTACCGCGGGCCTCAACGGAGCAGGAGCGGTGAGACCACGGTAGATGCGCTAGCACTTCACGGTCCGAGGACGGTAAGGCCCGCCCCCTAGGACCCGTGCGAGTCAGGGGAGATGCCATCGCCATGATCGACCATCTCCTTGGGGCTTGAGTGGCGACGTCCCCCGACTGGACGACACGGCCGGAGTGGAGAATCCACACGTCAGAGCGGTCGACATGCTGACGTCTGCATACAAAATGAATGGCGAGGCTCGCCATGATCGACCATCTCCTTGGGGCTTGAGTGTCAACGTCCCCCGATTGGACGACACAGCCGGAGTGGAGAATCCACGCGCCAAAGCAGTCGACACGCTGATGCCAGCATACAAAATAAGCGATGCTACAACTGGACACTCTTGCAAGGAGCACTCCCTCGACAAGGAGTATGCTATAAACGACTTGGAAGAGTGTCTGACACTATTGAAGAAATTACAAGTAATTAAAGCACAACGACGGGTGGCAACTAAGATTGATAGTCCACAAGTGGATGAAGGATGCCCGAGCACAACACACGGTCCGACTTGAGGCTGCTTGTTAAATGCTGCAATACTAGAGCAGGTCCTTCCGGAGGCTGAGGGCAGGATGGATGAGATAATATGTGGCCGCCAAGGGCAAGAATGGCTTAACGACCGACCTGAAAAGCAAGACCTACAAGGAATTGACATAGGTAGGATGGAGAGGGGCCAGGCGCCTGTTGGGATGACTGTCGAGGTTTTCATTTTTTGTGACATGGTGGACAAGGGCCTCAACAACGATCAAACGCGGGATCGGACCGATGAGCCTCATTTGGGCGCTGCAAGCTCTCGGAAGGTTGCAATGACGCGCACCAAGGAACTTCCATCTGGGCGGGTGCTTCAAACTTCTTCCTTGAGGATGGCCTGCAATAGGCCGATCGGGGAAGCTGCCCTTTCTATAAAACGAGGGGCAGGCCATAGGCGTAGATTGCACAGTGAGTTTACTGCATATGTCATTTCCTGCGGAGGGGCCGCTCCTTCCGCTCCTCGGTTTGAAACCGACACAGCTATCTGTGCTTCTCACTGCAAGCTCTCGGATGGTTGCAATGACAAGCACGAGGGAACTTCCATTTGGGCGGGTGCTTCAAACTTCTTCCCTGAGGATGGCCTGCAATAGGCCGATCGGGGAAGCTGCCCTTTCTGTAAAACGAGAGGCAGGTCATAGGGGTAGATTACACAATGAGTTTACTGCATATGTCGGTGGGGCTGCTCCTTCCGCTCCTCGGCTTAAAACCGACACAACTATCTGTGCTTCTCACTGTGTCGAATGGTGGGTGCCCTGGACTTGGGGAGACGAGGGGGAGACAATGGGTTTAGGTTAGTTGGGAGTCGTTGGGGGGGAGGTCAAAATAATTTTGAGGTACTGATCTTTGTATAACCTTGGGGGATGACATGGTGTTGTTTTGTCTTCGGCGTGGGAGTCGTTGGGGGGGAGGTCAAAATAATTTTGAGGTACTGATCGTTGTATAACCTTGGGGGATGACATGGTGTTGTTTTGTCTTCGGCGCCGACTTGATGTCTCACAAAAACTACTAAATACTAATTTCATGAACAGTAGATGAACCGGGATGGGGAGATTAGATAAATGGGTAGTGATTACGAAAGGGTTAAGGTTAGGGACGGGTGGCCATCGTGATCCTGTTCCCATCTGGTCATCACATGCAATCATATTCTTGGCGACATCCCTACAACAGCGGGTTGGTATGTTGATGTGAGGGACTAAGAGATGGCGTGATAATCTTCCTGCCCCTATTAGGCTTATAACGAAAATTTTGTAGGGATGCGGTGGGCAGAGTGATGTTAATACTTCCATTGTTTCCTTTTTCCTCGTAATGATAATAAAGAATCTAGGATATGGACATGGCTCGGCTGAGTGAACATCCTAGGGTAGTAGCTGGAATTGTGTTGTTCAATCTTCGATCAGGAAAAACAGGCATTCTCAAGCTTGGGGGGGCTTAGGTATTAGCTGGCGAGAAGGTCATTCGGTTTGATGGAAGTAGATAGGCAGCGACATGGGTTTTGCCACTCTGTAGGGGGTGCAGGGACCCATCACCTGGTTTGTCAAGACCTGGCCCATAATTAAGCAGACAGTCAATCCCCTTGGAAGAGGGTAATCAATGTTGTTCTGCTTCATGCAACTTTTTCCACTCTTGTAAGGGATGCAAATTCCTCCAGTCTTCTAAGTGGGGCGGTGCCGCTCCCCACCAATAGATTGGAGCCATCTACAACATGGGTCCTACTATTGGGGGATGCTCGTATCACCTCCAATAGTAGGCTCCCGCAAATGTTAACAAAAAAAGAAAAAAAAAAAGATTAGTTGTCCCATCTAGTGAGATTTTACGTAATTTATTTTTAGGTGAGTGTCATGACGCAATGGGTCACTTTGGCTTTAAAAAGACTACTGCAAATCTGGTACAACAATTATGGTGGCCTAGTATGCTAGACGAAGCCAAGCAAGACGTACAGACTTATCACGACTGTCAGCGGGACAAACCGCAAACTCAAGCTCCACTTAGATTGCTGAAGTCCTTGCCCATTCCTGCTGGTCCAGGACAGAGCGTCTTCATGGACTTCATGCATATTCTCATGACCAGCAAGAGTGGCAGGAGGCATATCTTCGTCATAATGGGTAGGTTTACTAAGCACGCTAGACCGATTGTCATGCCAGAGACTGCAAGGACTGAACACTTCATCAAGTTATTTATGGTGCGTGACTTTGGACTGCCAAAGACTATCTTTAGTGACAGAGATGTCCGTTTCACCAGCGAGATGTGGAAGAAGGTTACTGAACAGATGGCCAGCCAACTCCGAATGACTTTGGGCAATCATTCCGAAGCCAACGTCCAAGCTGAACATATAAACCGTGTGGTGCAGCATCTGTTTAGGCGTTACACTAAGAACATGGGATTCGTGAAAATAGAATGAAAAAGTAAAAGTCAAACGATTATTTTTTACACAAAAAGAGAGCGTTTTTAATCATTTTGCGATAAAGGAGGCAAAAAATCAGGTGAAAAGTCTAGCGTTTCTCAAAATGTGCAAGAAAAGCCTTCTTTGCAAAATGCTTTTATATGACTATAAGTCATTCTTATTAGATTGGCAAAAAAACAGAGTTCAAACAAGGTAATTTTTAAGGATGACAAGGCAAACTTGAAAGATGTAAAAAAAAAAAGTGTTTTGGTGAATACTCATTTATAGGACTATAAGCCAGTTTCCGCAGTTAGGTAAAAGCCAAGCTCTACACAAAATAATTTATAGGACTATAAATCACTTTTGAACTTAACAATAAAACCCTTATCAAAAAATATATGTCATTTAAAATAAAAATACAAACAACTTTTGCCTCGGAGGCACCTTGAAATTCTTAGCCAAACACGAGTTTAAAATAAAAATATAGGGAAAAAAATTAAAACAAACAATAAAAAATAATATATTCGCCCATGTGTGGGAAACCATGTTCAAGCGAAAGTATTCACGAACAGGAAAACATGTTTGTGCGTTCGAAAAACCCCCAAATAAATTCATCGTGCTACACATCTTATAGGACTATAAACACAATTTTTTTGGATAACAAAAAATCAAGATATTTCAGTTCTTGAACCTACGGTGCTTCACCAGGTCGTGATCTTCTATGAAAAAACCCGCTTTTTTCCTCGCGCCCTCCAGTGGTTCTGAAAAATTAATTTTCTGTTCTTTTTTTTGCGGATGTTTCACTTCACGAAGAATTTTGTTCCTGGAGGAGACTTGAAAAACGTACTATCATAATCTTGAATAGATTTCGAGCAAACCTAACAATTTGTTTTGTTAGTTTTTCACGAATCCTATGTTTAAGCCCAACCAGGATGACTGGGATGAGAAGTTACCTCTCATCGCCAGTCTGTACAACAATGTTGTGCACAACACCACTGTTGTCAATCTGAATCAGCTGCATCTGGGGTGGAAGCCTAGACTTGCTCTAGACTTCCTCCTGCCTGAAAACCGATCTTCTGCAACTCCTAGCACCATAGAACTCGATGTCCAGTACGAGAAGTCGTCGAGCACATTAAGCAATCTCAAGAAGCAATGATTGTTTTTGAAAACAAACATCAACGACAATCCACATTTCAGGTAGGGGAACGTGTCTGGGTCAAAAGCTAGTGAACTAGGACAAGAATTCGACATCTCTAGAAAACTAATGCCGCAGTCCTTCGGTGCTTGGGAGGTCTTAGAGATCATGGGTAATGATTTGGTCGGTCCCTCGTACGTTATTCGTATCCTTGGTCACCTACGCACTTACCCTGTGTTTGACGCCTCAAAGCTTGCACCTTTCGCTAAGACACAACAGTTCCCATCAAGGGGATCGATGCTGCCCCCAATCATGGACGGCCACGTGGACGTCAACGATATTTTGGAGCATACAGACATGACTGTTCCCAAGCTAGTGGGTAGAGGAAGACTGTCGAAACCAAAGAGGACGTACTGGATCAGATTCAGGGATCACACAAATCCAAAAGAAGACCGATGGTTCACAAGAGAGCAACTGGTTGAAACAACCCCTCAGGTTGTGGCAGAGTATGAACGTAAGTTGTGAATGGAAAGGCACCAGCTTAAGAAGCATCTCAACGGGCTTTCGAAGCTAAGGGGGTTGGAATGTGAGGAATGTGTCTTCAAGGGGCCCTACCCAACATGCACATGTTCTAGACTGTGGCCCCCAGCAAGCCTTGTGCACGCCCTAAGTGAAGGCAGGCCTGGATATCCACGAGAGACCCTTATCTCAACATTTACCAATGTGGGTATCTGACAGTTGCTGCACGCCAGCTGGTTGAAGTGCAACCTGGGCTTCTCCCCGGGCTCTTTCCAGAAGCAGCAGCTGCGTCAAGCAGTTGAGCCCAACAAGCAGGTGATTGCGCCCTGGCACACGCAATGTGAGGCCGACATATCACGAAGTGGCCGCGGGCCAATGAGAATGCAGCATTGTCGTCACGCCTGCCCCGCGGGCCAATGCAAACACGACGAACACTTCGAGCCTGAAGGAATCCTCAAAGTGCCCAACCGAAAAGGGGCCAAGGTCCATAACTATAGGAATGGGTCTGGGCACATACACTGGGGCCCAACCGGAAGCTACTGGAAACTTCCTCGGCCAGGCCCAAGCAACCCGGCAGGGCAGCTACTCGCATATAGGGAGGAGGCCGGCCAAAGGAAGTTTCCAGGCAGGCACTACGGACACGCTGCTGCAACGCTGCGCAAGTGTCTGCATTCGCGCTCTGGCTGGGGCGAAAGCGGGCGGTATTAGGTGAACAAGGCCGCTGCAGGGCAATGGGCACGTGACAAGCGACGATGGTCTTCAAGGAGGCACATAAGTGATGGACAGGGTCTGATGCGGGGAGAAGAGAGAACGTACCTGGTGTATGTGGGAGGTCGGCATTGATGTTTGACGTCATGTACAATGGTCTTCGATGACTAGTGAGCCTCTTGCACAAATGTAGATAGGATAGATAGACTGAGTAAAGTAGGTTGGGCGTTGGGCGCCATACCGTAGGAGCAACATTGGATACTGTGTTGGTGTGGCCTGAGGGCTTGGACATTGGCTCACGAGTTCATTGTATCGCTCTTATTTGCATGGAATCTTGGTGCATTTGAGCTCTCTGCTCGGTAGATGACTATCTGGACTTCTTCGTGATTTTGCAAGTTGGTTTTCTGTTTATCGCTCTCACTCATATTCCTTGAAATATAAATAATTAAAAAAAAACAATAACGTAATTTTTTTAAATTATTATATAGAATAGAATATATGCCCTTAATATATATATTATCAGATCGTTCGTATGTGTGTTATCTATGCAAACATTTGCGCCTAACGTTCGGGGATTTGGTTGCCCATAAAATTCCTAAACGTGAAAAAAATAAAATAGTTAAAAAATATCTAACAAACTATGCACCATTCAATACAAATAACTTTGCCTAGTAGTCATCTTCAAAATTCAAGATAATTAGAGTTAAAAACAAATACTAAAAATATCACCAATCAAATAAAAAATAAAAAACAATACTAGGCTGCCAATTGTCCAATCTGAAGACATCTTCGGAAGACAGTCAGGGGGGAGTTGTCTAGGATCCTGAACAACAGTTTTTTGGACCAAAAAAATATATTAAAAAAAAATGGGGGAGGTCTGCGCACCACTAAGGGACATCCCCAAAAATAGTTTAGGCCATTCTGAGCAAAAAACGACACACCACTAAGAAACATCCCCAAAAATAATTTAGGCCATTCTGAGCAAAAAACGACAAAAAATAGTAAAAAGGGGAAGAGGGGTGGAGGTTAATGGAGGGCCCGCTGCTACACACGACAACGAGGAGGAAGAAAAAGAAGACGACAAAAAAATTCCCACGAGAAATGGAAGTTGAAAAAACATTCCATAAAAAAAAAAATCCTTCATATTTATAAATTATCATTCCAAAGTTCGTCCAATTCTGAAATTTTCAGTTTTATTTGATAAGTTCCCGTCTAAATATGAGCTTTCCCTTCCAACTACATCTATTTGTTCAAGATGGAATGAAAGTCTGGATGAGTTTATGAAATGTTGTAATTAAATTTTCATTCTACTCCAACAAATATCTTCTAATTTAGATTGAATTAACCTATTTATGACTGAAAATCCTTACTTAGAATGAAAGTCCAATTAAAATATTTCATGAACTCATCCAGACTTTCATTCCATCTCTAGCATGCAGTCCAAATAAGAAGGGATACCCTATTCTTGGAATGAAAGTTTGCAAGTAAGATGAAAAAAATTTAAATTAGAATGACATTTTTTAAGATGGAATAAAAATTTAAAATTTAGATTGTAATTTTACTATAGAATGATTATTTAATTCTAGGAAATTTTTCCGTTGGAAGAAGAGGGAGAAGAAGAAAAGAGGAGGAATATGAGGAGGGGGCATAGGTGATGAGGAAGAGGAGGAAGAAGAAGAAGAAAAAAAAAAAGAAGAGGAGGACAAGGAGGACGAAGAAGAAGAGGAAAGAAGGACAAGGTGATGGGAGAGGGATGGGCCCGAACGATGAAAGGTCGACGACGAGGAAAAAAAGAAGAACAATAAGGGAAGGAGGAGGAAGAGGAGGAGGAGGTCGTGGAGGAAGAGGATGCCTTTTTTTTTTCACCTCAATTTTTGATGATTTTCATTTTCGTTATTTGATAAATTAAAATTGACTGAAAACCTATAAGGGTATATGTCACTTCTCAAAAGAACACCAGTTTTTTTCAGAAAAAGAAAAACAGGAAAAAGAAAAACAGAAACTTCAAAAAACAAAATAGAAACTAGGATAGCATATTTTCTTCACCACCATCTTTCGCAATTTATAGCTTATTTTCTACTTGTCAAAACGCCTCAAGACTTTATGGGCATATGCCTTATCTGAAGAAGAATCCACATAAAACAAATTCAAAAAACAAAAACAAAAATATATATTTTTATGTAGGTTCGGACAGAGGGCTCCAATTGGACGTTTGGGCCAATTGTCCAGGTGGACATCCTGAACGGTGAGGGGGACGCCCGATCAGGTAACATAGAAAAAGTACGTCAAAACTGAACATTTCGCTCCGTGCCTGAACATCTCTATAAACATTCTGGAGAACTAAAAGTATTAAACACGTACTAACTAGATACATAGCTTCTTATTAGTTCTAACAATAAACATAACATTATACATCTTAGTCAATTAAATTCATTGATTTGTATTTTCATTTTCGTTTTTACTCACACACACAGCTCCGTTTATTATGAGGGACACCAGTCCGGTTACTTATGACTGGCAAGCATTGGCTTACAAAGAATAAGAATGACTCACCCCTACGACCCTAGACACCCGCCCAAGGAAGAGCTCCCGGTTACTTATCACTGACAGGCATTGACTTAGGAGAATAAGAATGCTTCACGGCCCTGCACACCTGCCCAAGGGGTGGCTCCCTTCACGGATCTGGTGCATGTTTACAGGCAGCCAGAGCAGCCTGCCCAACGAGAGGCTCCCTTCACGGATCTGGTGCATGTTTACAGGCAACCGAAGCAGCCTACCTTAAACCACCACTTCACAGGACCAGCCTTGCTGAAAATGCAACTCGTCGCCTGTGAAATTTCTAGAGGCTCAGCCTACTGAACCACAGTGGCTAGCGTTTTGAAAAAGCTCGGCGTGTAGTAAGCCGCCTCCAGGCCCGGGTGTACTAATGGTTTAAGCTCCCCTCTCCTACTTCCCATGTCTTCCTAAATACCCGTCCCCCGCTGGCCTCCGTACTTTTGTCCTTGTATTTACTCCCAGCCAAACTATTATATGTTCCACAACTCATCTCATTGTAACCATACCAACCCTCCCCTCACTAGCCTAAAATACTACAACCACTATCCTCCCTACTCCCCCCCGTAATTGGTAAATCATCCCCCGTTGTTAGCCTCACCTACCCCCTCCGCTATCCACCCTTGAATGTGCAAGAACTCCCCAAACCTCAAACCTCCAATTTGTTCATCCCTTCACACCAACTGACCATTATATCGTTCCCAGATTGCCCAAAATCTTCAACATGCTTCACCCCGTTCCTCTTACGTTTGAGGAATTGCATTGTCACAGCCAGACGAATGTTATCAACTTCCCGATTTCTAAGTGCATCTGCATTCGCCTACTTACCCTGCCTCAAACACTCGTTGCAAAGGGGTCCATGTCCAAAGGATCACCCGTCTCAAAACTTCAGTTGCGTCTGATGTTGCCCGGTCTGTATGGTTCGTCCGCATCACCACACCCAACAAAATAAGTGGGGTCTTCTTCTTTCTTACATCTAGCATTGCACAATGTTCCGCCACCCGCCCCCACCATTCCCAAGTAGCCCTCACCACAGGGCAGTCCACGAATAGGTGCGGAATCAATTCCACTTGGTTGCACCCGATTGCGCAGCTCTCGCCCTTGTACAAACTTTTAGTTGCCATGCATTGTGCAGTAAATACTGTCAAATAATAAATGATTCACCACAATCCCACCCGAATCAGATCCGGTAATTCCAATAAGATCATCAACTGCACCCTCAACCTAATGGAGTTCCATCGCTCCAAATAAGAATCTGGAATCCATTCCTGTTTAGCCCACTACCCCATTAGTACTCCCAACATATCCACACTGAGCAACACTGACTTACATATCAACTTAGTTGTCACCTAATGCATCGGAACCTTGTGCGCGTTGTTTTGTTGTAATGCCCATGTTGCACATTGAACAGACAAAACACCATTGAGCAAACAGAACACCATTGATTGGACAGAACACCTGCGGGTTTACCACCAAGGATCGTCTTGTTGCACATTGAACGATCAGAACAGCATATGCAACCCCTTCCTCACTTCATACACAAAGATCGTTTCCACGTCCGCAAACTGGACAACTTAGTCACATGCAGCAACCATGTCCCTCTCCAAGGGCTTTCCAAGTCCCACCCTTCCCATGGTAATGCCCCATGGAGACAGTGTCACCCTCAACCGTCCTTGTGGTAGTACTTTCTCCACTCGAAATAACCGCCGCAGGGGGACTGCTCCCCTTGCCGTTTCACCTATTCCCTGCAAGTCAGCGGGGGACCTCGCAACAAGCCCAACCATTGGTCCGCCACAACCTGAATAAGGGCCAACACACGCTCGTCCCTGTGCACCTGCCGAGTGAGTCGTTTTGCCATGTGCTGCAAGGTATTCCAATCCTTTCTATGTTCGTCCCACAAATGTCCGATCAACATCCCGCACTCCACCCACTCCCTCCCAAAAGCCCGTTTTGTTCCCTTACAGGAGAACATGTCCCCTTGCAGGCCACAAATGTATGGATTTTCGAAAAAGTACTAATTCTAAACCTCATGTGCAGCAGTTGGGGGAACCTGAAAAAGCTTAATCTTCCGCATTAGTACCAAGGGGGTCGACCACACTTCACCCCTCCTTACATAACCCCAACAGGGTGGTGCTAGTGAGACTAAGATCCACTATGTGCGTGAGTGACAAAGCATATGCAAGGTGGTCCCATGCGAGTTTAAAGCTCCCTTGCATACCCCCACAAATACCAGAATACATTTCAAATTTGCATCGTGGGTCAATTATCCCCAAGTCCCCCTTATGCCTTCTGCCGCAGCCATATCACTGGCCCAATGGAATTTGTGGATGGCCTGCCTGAGGAACCGAAACGTCCGTCTTGCAGGCATATGGATTGCTCTTGCGCTTACGAGAGCGCGGATAGCATTGCATTGTTAATTACTAGGGGCTTCCCATAACAGCCCAACAACACTCTTGTGCACCATCTTGACAGCCTAAACACTACTTCAGCCGCTAGGTTTGCCATCTGCATACTCCCTCCATCTTCCGGGGTAATCATGGCCCCCAAGGAACATACCTCATCCCGCTATTGGATTGGAGGAACGTCCCACCCCTTGGGCGCACGACCCGTGACTTGTCCCATTTAACGCTGGACCCTAAATAGGGGCAAAAGGTGGGAAGGTCTCGCTTCAAGAACTGCAACTACTGCACTGTAGGCAGGATGATCGCGCACATATCGTCCGCAAAAGCAATGGATTTAAGCACCAGACTGGACCCTACTTCCAGTGCTTGGAGCTGTTTATCCTCTCTAAAGATAATGCAGCATCTCTATGTACAACACAGATGCAGCCAGCAACAACGGAAACCCCTACCTTACCGAGCGAGAGACCCAGATTCGTTAAGACCGCACTCCATTGACCTGCATCACTGTATGAGCCAAGCGGAACAGCTGGAACCAGTACCCCTACGCTGCATGTTGCAAAACTCCCATTTAAGTCTATTGTATGCTTGTTTTAGGTCCACCATGATAACGGTCGACCATTGTCCCGTCCCTTTCCACCCGTTCCAAAACCGACCAGGCTAACATGATGTTCGAAACTATATGCCATCCAGAGGCCGGTTTGGGACAAGTGTACGAGGGATGGAAGCACCCGACTCAATCTGTTCCCTAAAACTTTTGCTAAGATCTTGTACAACACGTTTAGAATTGAGATCGACCTCCTATTCCACACATTCCCGCACTCCCGCTTCTTATAAAGCAAGATCGCAACGGCATCTACAAAGCTCTGTGGGATTGGCTTCTCCGCAAAGGCCAGGATAAATATTGCAGTTAGATGGGCCACCATCAACTGCTCCAGCTCTTTGTACAACTCAACCGGCACCCGATCGACCCCAGCGACTTTTAACTGGGGTAGCTCCGTAACCACAAAAATCACCTCCTCCTCCATGATCTGCAGATGCATGCTCTCATCTACGGTTCCAACCTTCTCCTCACCGCATGCCACACCTTTTCTGCCCGCTGCAATGCCATCTCCTCCGAGAACCAGTGCTCTTCTGCCGAAGCAGATTCGTGTAGAATTCCACCACGCACCCCAAAATGCCACAAGTAGTCGTTCTCCATTTGTCGGGTGGGCCAAAGGGCCGCTGCATGGCAATCATCAGCAAGGATGATTTTGTTATCTATATATTACGCAAAAAAACACTGATGCATCTGCTCCCCACCAGCAACCATGCCTCGACTGTCCGCCTACCCCACTTCGCCACCTCTTCCTCTTGCCACTCCCCGCCATGTTCTAACAGTCTCTACCCTCCCACCACCACACTTCCACCTCCTGGCCCTCCTCCAGGCCCCAACCGCTCCACAAACTCTTGCCCTGTTCTCAAGTGCGCCTCAAACTTATCTTTCAGTCTGATCCGAAGGTGTTCCCTCACAACCTGCAGCCCTGTCACAATCCACTCCGTCTGGGAGCAATCTTGCAGCTGTCTCCTAAACCCATGATCCCACTATTGCCATATGAACAGGGCAAACTCCCGGTTGTGAACACCCAAGCCAGCAGCGCCGGCAGCACGTGGCCCATCTCCGACCTCCCCACCGAATGATGAGTGGAGTCCTCTCCATGCAAAACGGCTCGCACCCCCATTGAATCTCCTCAATGGCCCAAATTTGTCAAGCCGACAACGATGCTCCGATGAAACTCCTCCATACGTATATCCTAGAATATATAGCAAAACGCTTTGGTACACATCCACACAGACTAGCTCCGCCATCCCCAGCTACAAAGCCTCTGCATTAGGGGTGGCCTGTCTGTCCCCCACCGAGTCAACCATTACACACTTTCATCAAATTCATTATTTCAATCCCTCGATAAAACCAATGCATGTACTCGAAGTCCATCTTATCAAATTAAACTATCGAACTTAAAGCATCCAATCCAATTTGATCAACATGGCAACGAGCAGAAACTGCTGATGTTTGCAAGGGGAAGAGAATGGAGGAGACACTGTGATTGGCCCACAGAAGAATGTCGACCCTAATGCTACCAACTGCCCCCTAACCGATATCGCCCACTTGCAGGTCGAGCACACCCAACTTTTTCCGGAGTTAGAGACTTGAACTCCTGTTGGCTGTTATGGTGTTCCCTGGACACTGTAATGATAATACAGACCTAAAAGGCCTAAAAGGCCTTCCTGTCCTGATCTGACAGACAATTGAATTGATGGTTACAATAGAACCAAACAAAAGGCAGGGGTGCGGTCCACAGAGAGGGCAAGGAAAAAGGCAGGCCAAGGGTGGGCCCAAAACCGAGATGGTGCACATGGCCAAAAATCGAAGAAGCGAGGGCGGGAAAAATGGCTGACGGAGCCAAAACGGAGACCCGACGAATCCCGACAGTAGTCGTCCTCTTTCTCTCTCTCTCTCTCTCTCTCTCTCTCTCTCTCTCTCTCTCTCTCTCTCTCTCTCTCTCTCTCTCTCCACACGCACACACACGCACACACACACACACACACACACACACACACACACACACACACACACATGTGTGTGTGTGTGTGTGTGTGTGTGTGTGGAAGAATCGACTAGAGACCACACCGCCGGTTGTTTTACGCCTTCGCACCGGCGNACACACACACACACACACACACACACACACACACACACACACACACACACACACACACACACACGCACGCACTTCACGTGCCATCGGAACCATATCTTCTGTAAACAGCCAATTGCCAACGAAAAGACAGGAAAACGATACCACATATCTCACACCAAAAGAGCAAGCTCCAATGTCTATTTTGATTCCCTCTTTTTCGCTCAGGACAACGAACGTTTTTAGAATGGGCCCCAAGGTCACAGCTATAGCAAAAAGAGTTCCAATACAAAAGAAAGAGGGAATCTCATTCCATCCCCCAATCTCTCTCTCTCTCTCTCTCTCTCTCTCTCTCTCTCTCTCTCTCTCTCTCTCTCTCTCTCTCTACCCGCTCAAATTTTTCACCTTCTTTCTCCTCCGTTGCCTCCCTTCCACAAGATAACTTCCATCTTACGACTTCTGCCCTACATCCCCCCTCCCGATCTTTTCCCCATAAATCCGCTTTTCCATCTTACAATGGGCCCCAAGGCCTCATCTATAGCAAAAAGAGTTCCACTCTGGTTTGCACCCCTAATAACACCACCAACACCCCCGTAGCGGCCCCTAATACCCGAATACACCCCCCAAACACCCCGAAAGCGCCCCCGCCCCCTCATTACCCCCCCCAATACCCCCTATATCACCCTTGTACCCCCTATACCCCCTCTATACTCCAACCCCAACGCCGCCATACCCCCCCGCGTCCCCAAAAGTTTCTCAGCGAATTTGGGCTGTACTGAGCAAGCGTAGTACAGCCCCCAACTCAGATTTGAAAAAAGTCAATGGATGGTAGTTTTTTTTTTTTTTTTTTTTTTTTTCCCAAACTCGACGGTTGCAATACGGTCAGCAGTCGGGGTCGGCGGTCCGCAGAGATACAACCTCATTCCTTCCCCCCTTCCCCCAAACTCTTTTCCACAAAGCCACTTTTCCACATCCGCTTCCCTCCTTGTCTTGTGTCTGTCACGTCCTGTATACCGTTTTTCTCCACGCCTTTCTCCTCTCTTAGGATCCTCTACAAGCTCTTGCACCTCCAATATTGCTCTTTCTTCATTCATTGCTCTCTCTCCATCACCTACATATGGCCCTTCATCATTATCCGGCCATCTCCTTTCCTTACTTGTTCCACCTCCCCCCCGCTCAGAGATCCTTGCATTCTCTTCTTCCTTACCGTGTGCAGATCCCCTTACATGACCTGCATTCCTTAACCTGTTGCCTTGTCCTTATGTCCCCTACACTTTATCGGTTCCTACATCCGCACCCCGATAAGCTAGCATCTTGATCTCCTCCTCTCGATCCCAGATCCTGATTGCCCCCCTTCCATCCTCACCATGATTAGCTGGCTTTCCGGCCTCCTCTCGATCCCACATCCTGATTGCCCCCCTCCCAATCCGCTACTCATCCCCTCCTCTACAATGGGTCCCCGGCTCACATCCTCCTATTTAATTTAGGACCCTCCTCAACGTCTTCCTCTTCCATAACCTCCTTTACGCTGTAAACCACTCAACCTTTCACCACATGCTTCACCCTATCGCAATGATTGTCCTTCTGCTTCATCTGTCATCGCATCTCGTCCTGACCGACCAAATCCTCACTCTCTCATCCTCCTGATCCCCCATCCTCACCCTGATTGGCTGGCATTCCTACCTCCTCCTCTCAATCCCACATCCTGATTGCCCCATCCCAATCGGCTGCTCATCCCCTTCTCTGCAAATTGGGTCCTCGACCCACATCCTCCTCCGATTTACTTCAGGACCCTCCTCAACGTCTTCCTCTTCCATAACCTCCATGTTGTCAAGTTTACACTGCACGCTTCACCCTATCGCGATGACTGTCCTTCAGCTTCCTCTGTCATTGTATCCCATCCTGACCAACCAAATTACCACTCTTTCATCCTCCTGATCGCCCATCCTCATCCTCCCCTTTCGCCCTTCTCCTGCTACTCCTGCTTCTCAAGAATCCAATGGCGACCTTTGTCTACTTGCATGGCCAGCCACTTTACCTCCCCCTAGTCTTCCTTCTCCCCTTGCCTCTCCGCATGCACGTCATAATCCCCACCTACTCCTTCAGATGGCGGCTGTGCAAAAGTCCAGTCCCACTTGCAACAAGGCACCCCCACACAAAATGGAGTTGCAGCCGTAAACGTGGATGGTGGGAGGAGAGATGGGATGCAGGGAGGGAGGGGAAGAGAGAGGGCGGGTGCACTTCGCATACGCCAGGGGAACCCACCTATTTGGTTTTGGGGCCGAGTGTGAATGGAAACCTCCACCTCTTCACCCAAAAAAACGCTAAGGGAGAAAGGGAGAGTGGGAGAGAGGGGGAGAGGGAGAGAGGCAGAAAAGGATAGAGGGAGAGAGGGAAAGAGGGAGTGAGGGAGGGAGGCAGAGAGGGAGGGAGGGGGAAACGGGGGGAGGGAGAGGGGGGGAGGGAGGGAGGGGGAGAGGAAGGAAGGGTGAGGGAGAGTGGGAGGGGGAGGGAGAGGGAAGGAGGGAGCACTTCGCTAACCCGTAGACAATCACCTGGAGCATTTCGCTAAGCTGCAGGCTCTCACCTATTTCCTCGCTAAGTGCAGAGTGAATGGAACGCTCCACATCTTGAGGCACAACACCGCAAGCACATAGAGGGGGAGCCACACACACACACACAAGAGAGAGAGAGAGAGAGAGAGAGAGAGAGAGAGAGAGAGAGAGAGAGAGAGAGAGAGAGAGAGAGAGAGAGAGAGGCAGGCTGCACTTCCGCACACCGAGGATAACCATGTCTGTGCCAGACTGTTTCGTCGAACTTTCACTCACTCATCAGGAAGTTCAACCCCGACAGTCTACCCAGGATACCCTGCTAAAAGTGGTATGTCCGTGTTTGTGAGATGGTGTTGTGTGCATGTGCATATGTGTGTGTGAGAGCACCTGTGTGCGTGTGCGTGTGTGTATGTGTTGTTTTAAAAGACCCCAGATTCTCTCGTATTCCCTTCATAAATCATCACAAGCCATCCATAACGAAAATTTAAAGTATAGATGGGCAATATAATACAAAATGCAACGTTGGCCACGTTTGTGAGCCAAGTGCCCACACACCCGCCTGCCTCCAAAGCAGCACACTTGCACATATACATATGTATACATATATATATCAAACCATAAGGGGATGGAGGGCAGAAGGCAACTTAATTGAGACAGAAGAATTCTCCAGCAAGAAGGCACCGACCCGACCCCCAATGTTCGAAAAAACTTGGAGAGTCTGTGGTGCGCAACCTCACACCCAGCAAGGCGTTCCGTACCTGGAACGCCGATCAGAGTAGTTAGGGGCGTGACCAAAGATTTTTGGCCATGGGGGTTGAGCCACGCGGTCGAAAAGGGGGACTCTTGCTTCAGGCCGAGGTGACCAGGATTGGGCATGATCTGTCGCCAGACAAACAACAGCGTCCTACGGGACGACCGTCGCTCCTCTCATGGAAAAGGGAAGAAAACAAAACGAAAGGGGAAGGGCGTTTTGTTCCCTTAGGTCCGTGGTTCGCACGGCCCTTGGGGGCGGAGGCCCCGAAAATAGGTTTAGGCTTAGTTGTCGGAGTCGTCGAGTCTGTGCGGAGGGCGCAGCACAGGCTCGCCCGAGGTTGGGCAGGTCGATGGGACCCAGGTTCGAAAATGGGCGGGGAGCGCACTCGCGTTGCGCGAGATTTCGGGGAATCGAGTAGCCCCTTCGTACCCCAAGACCATTCGTCGCCACAAGCACGAGTCTCCCTAGCAACACGATTGACAATTAAACCGCGGTCGCCAGGTGGCGTGCACAGCGGACCAGGGCAACACCGTGAGGTTGGTGTACGACAAAATTAGAGGCGGGGAAGCATATCGCTCAATCAGCACAAACCCACTCCCGCCTATGTGGCACGCCTGGGTCGGGTTACAAAGATGGATTGGCTCAATGCGCCACAGCAGGCGCCGCACGTCCGCATCGCAGCATATGCCATTGTCGGCAGCGATCGGGAAGGGCGGCAGCGCGCTGCGACACTCTGAGACAAGGTCCGAGCTCGGGCCACGGCCCGCACTTCCGTTCGTCGAGACCAAACCTGACTCCATTCAAAGATCGACGAACACCGCTGGAGAAGGATGCCCCCGAACTTTCTTTCTTTGTCTCTTCTCTGTAACCTCCACCTGAACGTGGCGTCGAGCACCCTTCAAGTTGGTGGAGATAGAGAGGTCGGTCGCTTCGCGCGGACGCAGGTGGCCGATCTCTCTGATAGTATCCACCTCCCCTTGGAGTCCCAACCTGCACACGAAGAGGAAGAGAGAGAGAGAGAGAGAGAGAGAGAGAGAGAGAGAGAGAGAGAGAGAGAGAGAGAGAGAGAGAGAGAGAGAGAGAGAGAGAGAGA
>BFEA01000613.1:749062-762644 GCA_003427395.1 Chara braunii | reverse complement strand
GGGGGGGGAAGGGAGATTTCTGAGAATTTTTAACCCGCCTACCTTCTACGAATATTATTATTTCTTTTGCTTGACAGAATCAAACAAAAATTTACAGGTGGGTACTTTGGGTGGTGGACTACCTACAAATAATAATAATAAATAGTTAGACGCCGAATGTGATTTGGTGGGCCCTGAACCGGAGGTCGGACGGGCCCCTAACACCCAAACATTTGGGGGGCCATCGCCGATGATGATAATTCTCATCCAATGGCTCCAGCTTGAACAAGGAAGATGCTACTTCCACACTACCACCCAGGAGAGATAAACAGTGTCCCGCTCAGTTGTACCTGTCGTCCAAAGGAGTCTCACCGGCAAGCCCATTGTCATGAACCGATGAGGTGGTTGCACCGGTCTCGAAGTGACAATGTGATGCTATGCAAGTGCTCCGGTGTTCCTGTCGTCCGAAGGAATCTCACTTGTCATTTCATGTTTGGCACAAGCAAGCTCTTCATGGGATAGCAGCCTCTCAAGGTCCAGCTTTGCCTGCGTAGGTCAAACTTGCATTGGGTACCCTGCAAACGGGGATGAACCTAAATCTGTGTCACCTGTGAATGAGGGGCACCTGAGGGTTAAAATGAGCTGAAGCCTGAAAGTTTAGTTTTACATAGCTACACATAGATGCTCTAGTTCTCTGCTGAAGCGATGTGAGGGTTCTGCAATCAGAAGACATGTGCTACTTGGATGTATGGCTCTTCTGTGAGTCTAGTGAAGACTAGTTTCACAACTTTTTCCCCTTGTGCCCATGTTTCTTCTTACGTTATCTGCTGTTCTTCTCATTCTATCATGTATTTATCCATTATCATGAGCAGGATGCATCTGAAAGCGGTTGAGAATCCAACATGGATTCAACGCAATGTTGAGGAACTGACTTCATTTACGGGATTCTCAAAGCCCTGTGATCACAAAGAATCTATCTGGGACCTGATGAGATTATTTTCAGGCAAGTGCCTGCCCATTCCTCCACATATTGGGAGTAAGAAGTTGCTTCCTAACACTCCTGAATTTGCCGTCCTACACAATGTCAGCCCCAGCTCCCCGAGGAGGTGTGTATTAAGGTGGTAGTAGCCCTTGGCATGCCCCATCTGTGGAGACGTGTGGAAAATAGCAGACACAGAATTGCATTTTCAAAAGGGCATGACAGAGGTTTAGCATTCCCATGCCAGTTGCCTGATCACGAGCTAGTCCAATGTATGTCTATTAAAGGGCAAATACTGAGTGACGATGGGGCCACATTGAGTACGGTGTGTGATTTGGTAAGGGTGCATCAGATCATCTGCAACCATGCAGGCAGTAATTTTTCGGGGAGTTTCACTACACGAGGCCTGGGATTCAAGATCATGTTCGCTTCAACTCCTGTCACAAGGTTCTCAATATCTGGGATCATAGAAAGTAATTCCGACAGGAACTCAATCCTTTTTCTTTCTATTTCGTCAACCAGAAAACATCATCTGCAGGTCTTTTTTCTTTCCTTTGTTCTCTGAGAAGGATACAGTATATTCATGGGGAGCAGCATATGCAGGAAACCCAGCCCAGCGTCCCAAGGTAAAACCTCTTGAACATCACAAATGAAGCAATGGGAAAGCAACCAGGAAACTACTGCAGGATTGATTGCCAGCGCTCCGTACATGAGGAGAATGAAATTCTGCCGCTTCACCCTGGCTGCCAAATAAAAACCTGAAGGTCTAGCAGATCACTCCATACAGCCTTTCATGAACCCACACCCCCTCACGGGCCTCACCCACTTCCATATCAGGCAAGATCCGCAAAACGGTTCTCCACAGGAGGGTCGGTGAGAGCATGCGCCATGTTGTGGCGTTGCCATATATATTGACTTTCATCTCCGAATCCCTAAAGCCTAACTGCTCGAATCCACCATTGAGGTTCTCTTTTCTCTTCTCTCTTCTCTTTTTTTAACAAAAACACAAACTTTCATTGACATTAACCCGGACTCAGCTAATGTCATTAGGTTTATCACTCACTTTGTACTTGCATAGTTGCAGCTGCTTTCACAGTAGCTTCTTCTATATAGCACGTGTGTAGCCTAGCCCATAAGGGCCATGCGGACTTGACGTCATCCACTCACTTTGTACTTGCATAGTTGCAACTGCTTTGGCAGTAGCTTCTTCTATATAGCACGTGTGTAGCCCAGCCCGTAAGGGCCATGACGTCATCCCCACCTTCCTCCAGTATATCACTGGCAGTTTTCGGGTGCAGCCACTCTGGTGATCTCCTCCCAAAAGATCTCAATTTAAACTCAGCCATTAAATCTGGTATCAGAAATTTAATGTGATGGGAGGGAGATCTCCTGTTACTCGATGAGGAGAATTCTTACCAGGTCATAGGCATCAGGTGGTTTCGCAGGGCCTGGGTAGCCAGTTAGCCGATCATCGGCCAAATAGCACGTCGCTAGTGTCTCCCCCGTCAAAGAGCGCATGGCCGGTTAGACTCACTAGATCGCAACAAAATCATTGGACCAGCGGATTATTCCCAGTCACAATGACTTGGGTTTCCCAGGCATGGTGGAGGGAGGCGACCGGGCGGTTTATTGCATCACGTTGGAAACGGAATGAAGTCTCCAGGAATGACTGGGGGACAGAAATGGCTGGACAAGTGCAAACCCGCAGAAACTGTGGTTCCTATAGTGGAGGGAGGCTAGCGGCACGTCCCTAGTATCTCCCCGGTTAAACAGTGCATGACCGGTTACACTCACTTGATCGCAACAAAATCATTGGACCGGCAGATTATTCCCAGTCATAATGACTTGTGCATGGACCGGTGGATTATTCCCAGTCATAATGACATGTGCATGGCCGGTTGCACTCGCTTGTGCAGGCATTGAATGACCTCGCTTTCCCGGGCATAGTGGAGAGAGGTGAGCGGGCGGTTTATCGAGTCACGTAGGAAACATAATGAAGCCTCTAGGAATGACTGGGGGGCCAGAAGCGGGTGGACAACAAGGACAAGTGTAAAAGCGCGGAAACTGTGGTTCCTATTGTTTTTTCTCTACATAATATTCGTTCGACTTGTCCATGGCCGGTTGCACTCGCTTGTGCAGGCATTGAATGACTTGGCTTTCCCGGGCATAGTGGAGGGAGGCGAGCGGGCGGTTTATCGAGTCACGTTGGAAACGGAATGAAGCCTCTAGGAATGACTGGGGGGCGAGAAGTGGCTGGACAACCAGGACCAGTGTAAAACCGCAGAAATCGTGGTTCCTATTTTTTTTTTCTCTACATAATACTCGTTTGCCCCTATTCCTCTCTGGTGGTTCCTATTCTTTCTGAATCGGGAAGCCCTTATCCCGGCCGGTCCGTGGGCATGCGAACTCCGCCATTTTGTTATTTTTATTTTTTGAAAGGCTATATTCTTCTCTCATCTATCTCATTTTTCTTGCTAGTACTCATCTATCTCATCCTCTCACTAGTCTATGTATAGTACGGGGGAACACCAACCAACCCGGATCTCTCCCCAGCCCACGGGGTAGGTTGGCACCACAGCAGTGGTCCGAGAGCAAGGCTGTACCAGTCCCTCATCACGGTGACGAGGGGTGGGGAGGCATTGCAGATGGGGGAAATCGGCGGTGCTAGCGCCGAGCAATGGCCAGTCACTGCACCTCCCCTTACCCCCCCCCCCAAACCCCACTCCGCCAATTTTCTTCTTTTTTTTTTTTTTTGCTGTATCAATCCGTGTTTCTTTTTTCTTTTTTTCTTTTTCTCAAAAGTCATCATATATTATAAAATAGAGAGGAGGCTGGGAATCCCTCCACATCTCAAGCCGGGGACTGGGGCCATTACTCAGGTTTGGCAGTTCTGGAAACCGGGTCCAGCGTCCCACCTATACTGGAAACCGGGTCCAGTGCCCCTTAAGCTAGAAAGTATCGTTATTCTACCATTTCTAACTACTGAATATCCACTTTTCTCCTATGCAGGCTCTACTTCTACCCGTGGTTCTAATTTCCCCAAACTGAAATACTACGTTCTCTCTGGCCCACCTGGGCTGCATCTCTTCCTAGGTATCCACCCAATCTTTTGCCATTTAAAAACTTAGATGTCACAGCAGCCACTACATTCCACTTCCTAACAGTATGTTCTGTAATGCTTTTTACACAGCCAAGGTCCCAATGTCACCTTTTGAGCTTCGTCTAGGGTACAGAGTCTGCTGTTCAACGCCCAGGTCTGAGTAAACCAGATGGGGCCTTTCCTTTTCCTGTCCACCAATATTGTGTATCTTATGTGTTTTTGCACTTGAGTTTGCATTTGGCCTCTACCCGGGAGTTCTTCACAGAACAGCRCCTTGTTTCTRGATTGCCAGATCGCAGCCATAATGATGCCTCTGCAGATTTGTCCTACATATCCCCATCCCGAAGCATAGTTTGATAATTGTAGGCTTATCCCTGTCTCAATCCATTCGTCATTCCAAGGGAARGCTTCGTCCGAGAATGCGCGCYAGTGTTTCCTCCACCACTGCCATATTCYRATCGAGAAAGGGCAAYGGGTCCATATGTGGGAAGTTGATTCCCATGCCCATCTACACCTTGGGCAAGCTCGATCTACTTCCATCTGTCKTGAGGTTAGCCATTCGGCCGAAGGTATCACATCCAATGTCTGTAGCCACAGCAAACTTGCAATTCTCTGTTCGGGCATCCTTTTCATGTGTTTCCAAGTACGTATCAGGTGRCTTTCCGTCATCAGGYCTGGATATCTGGCTTTCCATCTTTCCGCTGCTACTGTTACCGGTTTCCTTTGTGTTTGTTCCCTCTGTATGTTTACTCCTACTCGTGGTTTGTACAGAGCCAAAGGAGTGTATGTTTTCCTTTCTCCGCTTTCTCTCCATCCGTGTAGGAAGGGTTCTGTAACGTAGGTACTTGCTGCCCTCCCCAAAGTGCAATGTTCCTTAGTACCTTACCTGTGTTGCCGTACACAGACCATACTCTTATTTCTATTCCTTCTTCCCATTCTTGTAAGACTTGGACCTTTTTTTCCTCGACAAAACGCAGAGGTTGGTACTGTGTGGATTACTTATTAATTGCCCATTTTTGTACCCTGAACCCAGAAGGTATGTCCGGGCCTATAGATCTCCAGACCCAGTCCTCCTCTCCCTCTATAGAAAACCATGTGTTACAGGTCAGGATAAGTGGACGTTTGAGGGTGTCTATCCAATCTTTTGGGACTGCATTTTTCAATTTTTCGAAGTTGCTGTGAATGTTCTGTAGTCGTGGTAGCTTGGTCTTCAGTGCCTCTGAGAATATCCAGTCTTGCTGGTCTTCGTCCCATATATCTCTCATTTGGACCTTTGGGGATCCAAGTTTTGCCAAACTTTCCCTTTGCTTCTCCTGCTGAAAAGGGTGACTTGTCTTCTTGGGTTAGTAGCGAGTTATCGAACAAGGGCTGGATGAGGATTTCTGCTTTAGTGGTAGGTCTCACTCGAGAATTGGGTAGGCTCTTGCTCCAGGCAAAAAGTAGATTCTTCCACAGTCTACTCCTCGGTCTTTTCTTGGCAAAGGTTTGTAATTCTAAGCATCTCCACACATCTGTTGGGACCACTAGTTCCCATTCTGTCGAAAGAATGTACTCAGCAATCTTTTTCCAGGTTTTATCTTCTTGTTCTAGCATTCCCTTGATAGGCCATTTTGCTAACAGCGCCCTATTTTGAAATTTGGGGTCTAGTACCCCCAAGCCTCCTTGGTCTCTACTAGCTGTAATCAATTCCCATGCTACCTTGGTCATAAAGGTTTGATCTTCCCCTGCCTTTGGTTTCCACAGGTATCTCGCTGCCGCTCTTCGTATTGTCTTGTATGCCGTTTCTCCCAGTAGGTGAATTGTGCACAGGAACCAGAGGAGTGAAAAGGCTGCCGACGAGAGTACTAAGGCTCTTCCGAACAGTGAAAGTAAATAGTTCTTTTCCCAGTTCACAATGCGAGTGACTACTTTGGATGTTAAAATCAGATCCTGGGTCGGGGAGGGATCCGCAAGAGATACTTGGACCCCTAAAGGCTTTCGGAACTTTGGACCGGGACCTGTTGCATCCCCCAATCTGCTTTTAATTCAAACAGGGGTGGTAACAAGTAGACTGATTTGTTCCAATTAATTGAGGCCTCTGACAGTTCACAGTACTCATTTATTACTTTTTGTAGTTCCTCAAGAGACGTTTTTGTGTTTTCACTAGCTACTGTCAAGTCATCTGCGATGGGGCTGCACTTCCAATGCAAGGACGGGGATAATCTGAGTCCAGCAATTGTCTCGTTGTGTCTGATGTTGTCTAGAAGGGTTTCCAGTTGTATGACGAAGAGGAGAGGTGCGAGTGGGCACCCGTGTCTGAGCTACCTTGTCAGTGAAAATTCATCGAAGAGTTTGCCATTCACATTCACTACCGCTGTTGCTTGGGAGTACATCGCCTGAACCCAAGTGCAGAATGGTTGTCCAAAGTTAATTCTCTTCATGGTAGTGGAAACAAATGCCCAGCCTACTTTATCGTAGGCTTTCTCCATATCCAACAGCATAACTGCGACTTCTCTCTTTTCCTTGCTTATAATTTCTAGCGTTTGGACCGTTGTCAATATGTTCTCGAATATTGACCTGCCCTGGATGAATGCTCCCTGCTCACCACCTGTTAGTTGAGGAAGATATTTGGCTAATCTCAAAGCTAATGCCTTGGCCAATCGTTTGTAGGCTACATTCAGTAATTAGATCGGTCTCCAGTTTCGAATGTCTCTTTTGTCTCCTTTTTTATAGAGCAAAGTTATTACTCCTCTAACCCAACCTGTAGGGAGTTGCTTACCTTCCAGTATGTTGTTATAGACTTGCAACAGAATAGGGCCTGTGGATTCCCAGGTGGCGATGAACAGTTCTACCAGGAGCCCGTCCAAGCCTGGGCATTTCCCTAGGGCCATCTGCCCTGCTGCGTGTTTGAGCTCCTCGAGGGTGAGAGGTCTGTCGAGATCCAACCTTGCCTGCTGGGTAAGTCTCAGCTTCGATCGCTTCCAAAAATCTGAATGCACCGAAAGGTCTGTACCGAAGGATTCGTTTGGTTTACGAGATGTGAGAATGTCCCTGAAGTATTCTGCCGCATATGAACACATTTCTATTGAGGACTCCGCAACTTAAAAGAGCAAATAATAAAAAACAAAATCCAAGAGGCAGAAAGGAACCTAGGGAGGGATGCCTACGCAGACTGTTATTGGTCCAACATCAGAAAGACGTTGATGCAAGAACTAGAAAAACGGAAACACACCGATAGGAACAGTGGTTGCAATGGCTTAAAGTTAGGGGGATTCTAGGGTTCGACCGCATGACAAAACTTACTTTCCGGTCCCTGCTCCTCAGAAGTACAAAGCCCTCAATGATGGAACTAGCCCATCCTTTCAACCAAGACGCCCCCTTTGCGGAGTCCTCAATAGAAATGTGCTCATATGCGGCGGAATACTTCAGGGACATTCTCCGCCAATTTTCATTGGCAATGCATCCTTGGACAGTCCTCACACTGGGACTCTCCTGAATGCCTCTGAGCGGATTTGCAACCGGATTCAGTCGAGCAAGTCTAGCGCCGGTTTTCTCTGAATAAAAAAAAAAAGAAAACAGATGCTCGTATCCAGCTGCGCTTCGGGCAGACTCGCACTTGTTCTTACGCTCAGCCTTATTGCTTAGGTCAGGCTGTAATTCCGGTAAAATGCACTTAGAAAAGTCCTAGCGTCAGTATGCCCTCACACCTGTTCTTTCAAAAAGGCGGATGTCACAATTCCCAACATCTATCCACACTCCGCTCATACCTCTCATGTCTACCTATTTGAAACAGTTGGGAATAGACCGTGAAAAGACTGGAAAAAGCAGACGGATCGCACATGAGCGAGCACCTTAGCTAGCGCATGAGGTCAGACATGAGCTACAACTTCCCTCTTTCTGGACGACAACGACGGAAAGAGCACTCGAAGGATTAAAAAAGGAAAAGAAAAATGCCTAAACTAGAATTTACCTCCGGGGGCTAAGTGCCACTGGCGGGGGGTTTGGTCTTACGTTCGAGTAGTTTTCAGCGTGGCCATCGTGCGGGCGTGAGATGTCCATATTGGATGGCAGGCACCGCTGCCTACTCGAAACCCAGGCACCGCTGCGTACTCGAAACAATCCGGCCCGCTTAGTTGCTATACCGATAGGACGTCGGCCTTTCGGAAAAGGGAAAAAAAAAAAAAACAGTCCCGGAGGAATTGCAGGCGTGAGGAGGCACGGAAAGCTGAAGTCTACCAACGCGCCCAGCTCCGTTGATACATCTAACTCCTGAAATATAGACCTGAGTTCGAAACCAGATGCAATCAGAAGAACAGAGCAATATAATTCTGAATTACCTGGGGCCGGTCAGTGCAATGATGACATCTAAAGGCTGTCGCCCTCTGAAAAGGGAAAAAGGAAAGAAACCGGAAGTACTACAAAAAGCAGAAGTCCTGTGCCATCATTCAGTGCGATCACTTCCACCCCACGGAAGAGATTGGGAAAGTGCGAGTATGGCCTAATGTGAAGCCTAGCGCGATCCCGCCCTAAGCCGAGAGGCGACCAGGAGGCAGGCGGCTCCAGTCCGCCTGTCACGACTGCCACATATAAGAATGTACGTCGAACGATTTTTTTGGAAAAATGCCGTCACTTTCCGTTCCTTCACGCACGCAGTGGGAGTGCAGAGGTGCGGCAGCCTACGTGCCCCCTGCCCTGCCTTTCCGGAAAACCCTCGCTGTCTGGAGCTCTCAGCCCGTGATTGGCCAGCTTCTCACCGAACATCGGACCGAATCAGAACACCAGTCAGGCGCTCGGCTGGGCGACAGGCAACCTGGCCTACGAAACCTCGAAGCGGTTGAAAGGGCCCGGATCGAATCTTCAGTCGAGCCAAGTCCAGAGAAAGACAACCCCGAACAGTTGATAGTTCGCTTCCACATTACCACACTGGGGCCCCCACATGGCTGCAGCAATCAATGTACCCGTAACTACCATCCGCGAAATCGGAGTACACAGGAAAAGGCAGACAGAGGGAATACTCAGGCGCTCGGCTGGGAGACATGCAACCTGGCCTACGAAACCTCGAAGCGGTTGAAAGGGCCCGGAGCGAATCTTCAGTCGAGCCAAGTCCAGAGAAAGACAACCCCGAACAGTTGATAGTTCGCTTCCACATGACCACACTGGGGTCCCCACATGGCTGCAGCAATCAATGTACCCGTAACTACCATCCGCGAAATCGGAGTACACAGGAAAAGGCAGACAGAGGGAATACTCACAATGCGAGTTTCCCGTATGTATCTCCACACATTTGTGGCCACATTCAGCATAGAAAGACCAAGCATTACTACGCCCCTAGGGTTGAGCAGACGAAGGGACGGAAATGGAGGGGGGTGTGGGAAACAACGTCCAAGCGCGTGGCTCAACCTCGCGGGGCAACGGTCGAACTCGCTCGTGGCAAGGAAGCGCTTTGTCAAAAATGGAAACGTATGAGAAGAAGGGCGTGAACAAAAAGAAATGCATCAAAAGAGATGCATTAACCGAAAAGTAAATATGGCAGTTCATCGACGTCGTCCAGAACGCTCGGAACGACAGATGCACAAAACTGGCACGGGCCCAGCGCAGCATCCACGCAACCGTGACATAGGCAAGCCGAGAAACGGTCCGAATTAGGAACGAAAAGTGCATCAACGAGAGACATATCACGTAGTTGCTGGGTTTCCTCTCTCCTTACCGATCCCCTCTGTTTCCTCACCAATCCCAAGCGAACACCCAGAGGCGTCCGGTAACCAGGGCATTTGTGGGGCTGAGCTCTTTGCGGCCGTTGATCTTGGAGACCGACGGTGAGAAACGCTCAGTCCCGGCTGGACGAACGAGACAAACACGCTAGCCAAATCAGCACGGGCAATCATCATATTGCGAAGTCGTCGATTCCGGGTAGACCACTACGTAAGAGGCTAAATCCTGATGGACGCTGGTCATGCAAGGGAGGAACCAGGCAAACTCTGGAGAGGTGCCACTTGCCAGCGTCCTTTATTTTTGACCGTCAGCTTCAGAAGATCAACGGGCAGAAACGAAAGATCCGGGCAACTGGGACCTGGCCCCGTACAAACCAAACAGGAGCCAAACGAACTGGGGCTAGGTCCCACTGGCGTATGTTCTTTACTCTTGACCGCCGATTGTGGCGGGAATACGCAGATCCATGCCCAGAAATGAAGAACACCATCTAGTGGGACTTGGCTTCTGGAAAAAGTATTTCTTGACGTCTCGTGAGGCACCAGGGGCAAGGTCTCTCACTTAACCCCGAGGCAGCAGTGCTTCTCGCCATTGATCCTCTGAATCCACGTCCAGATAGAAGAATCCAGGGATCTGGGACCGCGCCACGTCCCCATTACAAGAGTCGAAGGAGATATAGCCTGTGTGGCTACAGCGACGATATCCAGCCGTTCCGACAGCCTTGAAGTATCATCGCCGTACTGACCGACCATAGGCAAGTAAAGTTATTCAGGATCCGAACTGAAAACTCAGGGTTCACCCAAGAGCCTAGCTCAGTGGGGACCACACCCATGAACTGTTGAAATACAGACCTGTGTTCGAATCCAGATGATGGAACTTGCTTGGGGCCGGTCAGCTCAATGATAACATCTCAAGGCCGTCGCTCCCTTTTAAAAAAAAAACAACTCAGGGTTCACGAACGGGCCTACATGTAGCTCGACGAACGGGCCTAGCTCGGTTGGCGCAGCCCTGAACAGTCGAAATATAGAACCAAGTTGGAATGAAGATGCAATCGGATGAACCGGACAAAATAATCGTGAATTACCTGGGACCGAAGGTTTAATGATGATATCCAAAGGCCGTCCCCTGAAAAAAAAAGACAAAAAAAACAAAGCAGGGCTTTGCATATGTCCAGTGGTTAGCACTTTGCCGTACATGCTAGATCCTACGGATAGAACGGGGGAAATCTTTTCCCGTTGAATATATCAGTTGTATTGTTAAACCACCACGACCTGCCCCGAGGCCACGAATTCCACCTTGTAGGCTACAAGCTGGGACTTTGCGCGTTTGCCTGTGAAAGGTAGTGGCGGTTTAACCACAAAAAAAAAGAAAAAAAAAAAAGGAGGGGAAAATCAAATATAATTAAAAAAAGAAGGAAACACGAAAACGACCGGAAAAACAAAAAAGACCGACAACTCATTCAATTGGACTGGCAGAAGGTCCACTGAGTTTCTTCACTGACAGCCCGTGTGCTCGGGATCCGCAAACGTTGGCCGGTCTGCCCTGCGCTGGTAAGCATTGTGTACTGCAGAGGGTATAGATTCACTTTGGACATTTTTTTTGGATACAACAAGTCATGGTTGGTTTTGTGTTTAGGTGCAGTTCTTGGATGGATTTGTATACAGAATTTGCCTGCTGGTTTTGCGTTTTGCTGTAAGGTTGACGGCGTGAGCCCAATGCCCATGAGTCCTCTGAAGTTTCATTCTTCACTTGTACATGTGTTCCGCCTTGGGCACTGGACACGTAGCAGAGTTCCTTTCTTGTTTGGGACAAATAGCGGGTCAGATGTCAGACTACGTTCATTGCATCGTTATTCCCTATGCTTGTTTCCATGTGTTTCCGGTCCACTTCAAGCGAGCGACCAATCATTCGCCTGCGATGTCTGCACCAACAGCAGCCGCAATCGGATGAGTCAAATCGAAACCATCTCCCCTTTTGTGTTCCGTTTCACTCGAAGTGTCTTCGAGAGAAATGCCAAAAGTTAAACCAGACACCGAGTAGATTCTCCACCTGGACATGCAGATGGTTAGGTGCATGCTCCGACAGGGTACGTGTTGTTCTCTCCTCCGCACTCTGACGGTAACAAAACATCACGTCCCACGGATCTAATTGCATACATGTCAGCCACCGAAAATGCCCAGAGAAAGGCACCACCTTCCAGCCACGCCATGCTGACCTCATCCACAACGAAGGGGCATTACTTTACTTTCCCGCTTCCTAGAGCTCTTTTGTATAACAAATTGGATGGAAGCGGAAACAGATGCGAATGACACGTGCAAAAAAGTAACAAGCCACGGCATGCTTCTGTCGTAATCGATCAAAACACCAAAAACAGAGCACTCACAACTTGGACGGCAAGGCTGGAATACTAGGGGAATAGGCCTCCAGTGCAAAAAAGAAAAGGCGAACAATCATCTTCTTGTTTTCCCGAACCGACAGGTCCGACTTTATTTTCCTCGACTTCATTTATTTCCGAACAATCTGAACGCGTCACGAAGAATATCATCATCCACCCTCTGCTCAACGATGATACTGCTGAACGATATAAAGGATCGAACCCAACTTAGGGAGGCGGAGGGGAGCGGGAAGAGAAAGGAATGTAGGAACTACTTACTACTTCGATTCGTGCCCGATTGTTGTTGTACCAAAGCAGTCCAGTAGAACAAATTCAAATCCCGACGAGCTAACCGAAAAAGATGGGGAAAGTCCATCGGGACATCTGTTTAAATTGGAACGATACAGAGAAGATTAGCACGGCCCCTGCGTAAGGATGACACGCACAAATCGAGAATTGGTCCAAAAGAAGGAAAAGGGGAAAAAAAAAAAAAAAGAAGGGGAAACCAAAGGAGTCAAATCCGATCAAATGGTCAGGCAGACGGCGCGGATCGACGTGGCTGAGGCGGAACGGCGCAGAAGTCGCCACAAGAGCAGCGACAGGAAGGCAGAGCGTTAAAGTTGGGTGATTACCGATTCGTGCCCCTGGCTAAGGGTCGCGCTGAACACATGCAAAAATAACGTATGGTCCATAGAAAACTGTTCTTCTGTCCTTCCATAGCGTCTTTATAACAACTCCCGAAAGCCAAATTACAACAAAATTATGTGAAAAGCTCTCTACGACGCGCCCTAGAATCTCTAAAACCAGTAAGAAGACAGCCGTTTCTACCTAGTTTCGAAATTATATGACGTAGTTCGCTGGAGTAACGACAGCATCCTGAAAATTCCGTATGTGATGGAGCCCGATTGACCGAAATACAGCTTCCCCCCCGCGCCCCCCCCACCCTCCTTAATGCGAGTAGAAGAGACTACGTTATGACAACCTAGATACACACTTTTTAGGAATGCAACGAGCCAGAAGCCGGTTAAGGACGAGCTAATCACGAAAATCTTTCGAGGCCCGTCCAACATGTGTCTAGCGAGAACCCAAGTTTCGCACGGAGTTTCAGCAGACGCACCAGGGCTGCGACTGGATGTATACGTCGAGCCCATTTGCCGCAGTTGGTAAAGTCTTGGTGGAACTCGTTCGATCAGATATTAACTAGAAAAGCTCGAAAGTCTCGGTGAAACTCGCTGCTAGATGCTCATAACAAAGCTCGTTAAGCTTTCTGCCAGCTCTCCTCGCACCGGGTCTGGCTCATTCGATTACAAGAGGAAAATAATAATTGATTGCAAAACCACACGACTGCCCCTGCTAATGAAATCTCTCTATCCACTTCACGCAGTATCAACTCTCTCTCTCTCTCTCTCTCTCTCTCTCTCTCTCTCTCTCTCTCTCTCTCTCTCTCTCTCTCTCTCTCTCT
>BFEA01000613.1:734780-749022 GCA_003427395.1 Chara braunii | reverse complement strand
TGTGTGTGTGTGTGTGTGTGTGTGCGTGTGCGTGTGTGTGCGTGTGTTGGAACCTCCAAATGTGTATGACCGGTGTTTAAAACATAGCGGAGGGCTATGAGTGGTAAGCCGGTTATACGTTCTTTGTATTGGGTTATGCTTCAAGGTTTGACAAATGATTACGTGTGCTGATAGCGATCTGTTTTTGAGAGATGATGTGTGTAGTTTGCGGGTGGTCATGTATCTCTACTGTTGATTTGGATATGTCTTTTTTAGAAAAATTTGCGTTGCACCTCTATTTTCTGCGCCGAGTTACTCTTTGCAAGGGAAGTAGGACGAGATCGGTTAGCATGCATGTGTTTAAATTGTGTGGAAACTCGTCGATGTTGGGTCGCGGCCATGGCATAGGGGCTGTTGCCTGAAGATAGTGGGTTTGGACTCTTCTTCAGATAGGAGAGCACAAAGCTTACTATTAATCAGATAAGGAGGAGATTTTAAGACATTTAACCATCGATAGTTGTTGGTTAAGTCAGTTCTGTACGGGTTCATTACTACTTGCGGAATTTGTTTGGGGGGGTTCTTTGGGGATGTTTTCGAAATCATTGTTGTATATATCATCAGGAATTCCTTAAAGGTGCAATGTATGTTGAGAACCGTGTTCAATTTATTGTTTTATTAATATTTGATTTGTTATTTTAATTATTTATTTATTTATTTTTATTATTTTATTTTAATTTTTAATTTTTTAGTTTTCAATTTTATTTTATTTTTATTATTATTATTATTATTTTTATTTTTATTTTTATTTTTTTTTGTTATATACTAAAAGCTGATGGGTGGAATCTGATACTTGGGATGGTCGAGGGTAAATCCGGAGACACGAGATAGAGAGGGAGAAAGGGAGAGACGGGGGGAGAGAGAAAGAGAGAGAGCGCAGGAGAGAGAGAGAGAGAGAAGAAGATAGAGAGGGAGAGACAGAGAGTGAGCGAAAAGAGAACGGGAAGAGGGTAGCAGGTACCATAGTATTCTTTTAATCACAGTATTATGAGATCGAAAGCGGTGCTAAGAAAGAATTTGCTTTGTCCAGGAATGTTAATTACAGCCGAATCTGAGTGTGATCTATACCAAATCATGAAAATATCATTCCAACAATTATGCTTTCGTATGAATATAGTCATATATCTACGTATATATACCCAAGTGTGACAACCATACACTGAGATACTTAGAACATAAGAGCAACAAATCAAATGGTAGCTATGTGTGCAGGGGATACGAGCGGATTTGGCATGCATGATGCGTATGGTAATGACAATGGTTTTTAATTTTTTATGATTGCGAGAGACCGATTAATGAACAAAGGATGAAATCATATGCGGATACTGGACGCATCATTGCTCTAGGACAAATTTTAAATGACAGAAAGGCTGCGTCAAATGAATTGGCATTTAGTAAGATGCATTTTACCGACTAATATTTATTTATACTGAGCTAGAGCACGATGTTTTTTCAGAGGTTCTATTATTTTGCTCGCATTACTTCAGTATTGCGAGATGTATATGTGTATAACTATAGATACAACAGGTACCAACCCCTACATACGTACACACATATACATATATATATATATATATATATACTATCGCCCGTACGCGCGCGTCCCCGTATAGATGTGACTGTATATCTGCAGGGTTATGTGTGTTGTATAGGGGCTGGGGGGTTGTTTGGTAAGCATATACAAGATCGTATGTCAGTCTGACTTTTGGAAGTCAACTAAGGTATAACACAAAAGGTACCAGCAGCGAACCCTTTTTAACTCGAGTCTTAGGAGCGCGTGGAGGAGTAAGAAGATACGTGGAGGGTCGTAAAAAAAAATTATTTTCTACGAATTGCTCATACCTAATGTTGGAAATCATAAGATGATAGCAGATATATGGGATGGATTTTACGTTCTTAATACGGCCATGTACAACACTATAGCAACTAGCAGTCTGATTAGGGGCCGATTTTAGTAAGGCTACGGATCGCTTTGATTTATAGATTAGGGGTTTCAGTCGGTCAGGCATGCAACCCTCAAGCACTGAGAGGAGAAAAGCAAGAAGTATAAGCAAAAGTTTATCAGCAAAGCGTTAGCGAGAGAGAGGGAGAGTGATAAAGAGCGAGAGAGAGAGAGTGAGAGAGAGAGAGAAAGGGGGAGAGAGAGAGAGAGAGCGAATAAAGGTCGGAGTGCCAGTTAGGTGATTACCTCGGTGTACTGTTTAAGGGTTACTTTGACATCTCAAGGAAGATAACGAAGTAAACCAGGGGAATGTAGTTAAAGAGATTGCATGAGTATTTTAAAAAAAAAAACAGAAAAGAAAAGTACGTCGACGGGTTTTGACAGAAGTTCTATGTACGACCCAAGGCATCGAGAGACTCGAAAACGTACCGTCGTATACAATAGTTATTCTGCATTTGTAAGCGACGTAGAAGTGAAGAAATTCTTTTGAATATAGGGGAGAAAATTATAAGTTACGAACCGGCATATTAGGCGTTTTTAGTGCAAAAATATTGTGTATGAAAGGGAGATATGGTGACCTTCGTGCACAAGGGTCATTAGTATAGCGAATAGGTTTGCGACAGTGGTACCCTAATTTGTAAAATTAACTCACCTTCCATCAGAGCAAAGGAGCAAAACAAAACAACAGCATATACAACAGCAGAGTGAATATTTGCGAGGTGCAGTCGCAAAATTTTAAAACGATTTTAATCATACAGGCCAGTGAACTAAGTTGATGCGATTTAACTAGGGATAGAGAGCGTACTAGAAGAAGGATAGAAAAAAGATCGGAGTGAAGGTATAGTGGAACGGGATTCCGTTCTTTTTCTTCGTAAGTGGCTATGGCGGTAATCGCTTTTTGTCGTACCTTCTTTTTCTTCCTCGTGCACGTGTTTGTATTCTTGTGTGTCAGTCGCGCCGTTTCGGGATGGCCGTGACATATGAGAAAATAAGTTTTTTTTTTTTTTTTTTTTTTTTTTTTTTTTTTTTTTTTTTTTTTTTTTTTTTTTTTTTTTTTTTTTTTTTTTTTTTTTTTTTTTAATTTGTATTTCGTTTTTTCATTTGTTATTATTTTCCTAACTTTACATTTTTATCAATAGGAAGCTGGTGACCCATAACTGGTTTGTCTGGCATAGATTTGTGTTATACATACCAGAGCCTGGTGGAGTTATGCTATGAGGCTTAGGTAAGGTATAGGTGGATTGACTCTTAGATTTGCAGACAGTCATTTGCTCGTACCTGTATTTCAGGGGGGGGGGTTAAGGGTCTAATAGATTGGTTATATTCTAACTTTATTATTTTTGCTATGTATATTTGTATTTTAGTTAATTTATTATTTCGGTATTATTATATTTAATTTTGAGTTTTAACCTATTAATTTTATTTTATTTTCGTTATTTATTTATTTGTATTGTTTGTTTACTTATTCATTTACCTATTTTTATTTTTTATTTTTTATTTTTATTAATTATTTATTTATTTATTTATTAAAAAGTGGGTTTAATTATTTTATTTATTTATTTATTTATTTATTTATTATAAAAAAATTATTTATTTATTTATATTTTTATTTGTTTATTTATTTATATATTTATTTATTTATTTTATTTTTATTCTTTTTATTATTTTTTAATTCCTTCTTTTAATTATTTTACCATTTTATGTTATATTTATTTTCTTTCTTATCATTAATATTTATTAATTTTTTAATATTTATTTTTTATTTTATATATTTTATCTATTTATTTAATCATTATTTATTTCTTTTAAATTTTATTTATTTTACTACTTATTATTATTTATTTATTATTCCATTTTAATGTTTTGTTACTGATTTTCTAAATTTCTTTCATCATCTTTTATGGTGTGTAGCTATGTATGTGTGTGTGTGTGTGTGTGTGTGTGTGTGTGTGTGTGGGTGTGTGTGTGTGTGTGTGTGTGTGTGTTTGTGAGTGTGTCTGTGTCTGCTTTGGCGTGTCTGTTCGCTCACCAGTGCAGGAGCCAAGCTTACGGCAGGGCAAATTATTCTACACTGAGCATGAGGGCAAATGCAGCTTTGTGTTTCGATGCGTACCGGTCCTCCATTCTTGCAGCGGCCAGCTTGTTCTTAGTTCGCTGCCCACCATCCTTCTAGCAGCCCGACCTTGTTCTTAGTCAGCACGCGAATCCTCGTCCTGGGCGAACCAGCCATCGATCGACATGACGCGGTGTTCCTTTTTTGTTTTCCAATGCCATGGTGGTTCCTTCCTTTCGTGGGCATGAGATGGTCGCTTCTGCACTGAGAACGATGTCCGATCGAGAGAAGTTGGCACTCAACAAGCTTAACGATAGTGTCGGGCTTCCTATGTAATTGGCCGGATAGCAAACGGTTATTGCACAGGCCCAGAGAACGCAGGGACACTACGACAAGTCACCTACATGCACAAGCACGCGCGCGCGGACACACAAGCGCGCAAACAGCCTCGAAACAGCCTGGCACACGATCCTTCCCCCGCCAGCCACAATTTTACATGACAGCCCATCTGATCGAATATGTCAAGCTGAATGATTAATCATTGCGAGCTAAGAACGCACAGCTGAAGTAACAGGTCTGTAAAGATTCGCTATGAACGCTCATCCCACTGCGAAAGGGGAAGTAACAACTACGCGATCTTCTCAACCCTCATCCCACTGCTAAGCAAAAAACGTGAATGCGAGTCGCTTGTAATTGACATGATGAGGCTTGCCTTCATTCATTCTCATCCTTTGTCGTAAAACAACGAAACATTTCGCTATGAACGCCCAGTGCCTATGATACGATAGTCATTAGCAAGTCTAATACCGATGACCGCAGGCGACGAAGAAGCTCTTTATGAGAGCTTCAGCGAGTGGTGTGGTAAGGACGCGAATGCCGAGGTGCTAACACCGTCAGCTGCGATCGATATCTCACGGCTATCAATCACCTGAGAAACACCAATAGCGTTCATTCGTTCTCATCTTTCGCTGTAAGAAACGTTTCGCTACGAATGCATAATGCCTGAATGACACAATAGTCATTTAGTCTTATACTCACGACTGCGGGCGAACAAAAAGCTCTTTCTGAGAGCTTCGGTGAGTACGCCTGCTTAGTTTGTAGAACACGTTGTTCATCGTAATATCATACTTCTTCTTCTTCTCCTTCTCCTTCTCCTTCTTCTTCTCCTTCTTCTTCTTCTTCTTAACCTTCTTCTTCTTCTTCTTCTTGACCTTCTTCTCCTTCTTCTTCTCCTTCTTGTCCATGTCCATGAGCCAGTGTCGGCCATTTCTTCTTTTCTTCTTCTTCTTCTTCTTCTTCTTATTATTATTATTATTATTATTATTATTATTATTATTCTTATTATTTTTTTTTAACAAACCCCCGCCAGTGATAGTGGTATTATTATTACTAATATTTTTATTATTTTTATTTTTTTTTCCTTCTTCTTCTCTTTCTCCTTCTTCGTCTGCTTCTCCTTCTTCACCTTCCTTGACTGGTGCGGTAAGGACGCGGATCCCCGGGATGCTAACATCGTCAGCTGTGATTGATATCTGACTGTTATCGATCAACTGAGAAACACCAATGGCTCTAAGATGGACAGTTAGACAGGGCGTGTCTGGGAGAACGTCGGGTTTCATGCTCTGGCTTTACCTGTCGGAACCATTCGCTTCTATACACGTGATATACGGACGTGCTGAGTATAGGAACAACTTTTTGCGATAGGATGAGGTATGAACTACGTATGTGCTGAGTAAAGTAGTAAGGCTGCCGTTTATGCATGGTTGAACGGAACGGTGTTGAGTGCGGTCGATGTTGAATGGTTAGAATAAGTGGATAAGCGGGGCGGATGACATGAGGAAGGAGCACGAGGTAGAACGGGATAGAAACGCACGCGGCAGCGCATGAAGGCTGGACAAGCCTATTCCGGCTGGTACGACAGCATGAGGAAGGAGCAAGAGGTAGAATGGGATAGAAGCGCACGCGGCAGCGCATGCAGGCTGGTACGAGAGCGATAGGATAAGGAACGATACTATATCTGCCTTCCTATCTAGTTTTGGGAGCGCATTGGGTTCCATGCTCTGGGTTTGCCCGTCGGAACCATTCGCTTCTTATACACGGGATATACGGCACACTGAAATTTTTGGAGGAGGAAGCCAAAAGTTGACATGACGTTCGGCTGCCAAGGCATAGACGATGCTACCTTCTTCCACCCAAAGACAATGCCCTGGCAAAAGGACTATTTGGACTGATGACCGTGCGACATGTTGCCGGGGGAAGAGGGTCGCTCACGGTATATCCGCCTCCACCTACTCTTCTACCTTCGTTCTCTCCTTTGCATTCAAAGCCATGTGCTATTTGGTCTCGCCTAATGATCTCTCCACCTACTCTTCTGCCTTTGTCGTGACCATTGGCTTCTATGCACGTGATAAACGTCTCCAGTTACTACCTGTTCTCTCTAATCGTGCGTTCTCAGCACTTTCCCGACAGGTTTATCCCATCAGAGCCGATTCATGAACTTGGACGAATGGCAGTCCACGTTCTGCATCTGCCGCTTGGTTTCACACTTCACTTTGATCTAGAATCTGATGCTACTAAGTAGCTTTGAGTAGTGCTTGGCAGTGTCCACCATCTTAGTCTGCGGTCGCGCGCTCGGGATAACCATGTCTTTGCGCTATCAATATGTTCTGTGACGAGTTATTGTGGAATTAAAATCTTTGTTAACGACTGAATGGTCCACTATAGTCCACTTTAATGTACCACCTTTTAAATCATTTTGAAACAAGCCGTCCATATTGGAAAGAAATGAGGGGCAGATAAAAAAATCCGCCACGAACAGTCAATCACTTTGCGTCTGCTGGAGTTGTAAGTTCTTCCTGTCTCCTTTTTGCTCTCTCTCGCGCCTTTCAATTTTCCTTTTCGCTCTCTATTTCGCCTTTCTCCCTCTCTCTCGACCCCCATTCCCATCCTTCCTGTGATTGTTTTGAGTTGTCTTTCATTTGTTGTTGTCGTCAATACCATTGGATTATTATTTAACCTTGCGTAGACGATTGGCTGGCATCTCTGTCCGTTATGCTCTCTATTTCGCCATTCTCCCTCTCTCTCGACCCCCATTCTCATCCGTCCTGTGATTGTTTTGAGGTGTCTTTCATTTGTTGTTGTATCAATACCATTGTATTATTATTTAACCTTACGTAGACGATTGGCTGGCATCTCTGTCCGTTATAACACGTTCCGCAGCCAGGCTTTGTGGTATGAATCTCGTTCGTTCACCTGTTAATACTGCCAACAACTCGTGGAATCTGACAGACTACGGACGTGACAAACCCAGGACGGAGTTGGCACGCCGTGTGCGCTTGCGACCCTTCTATTCGCTCGACTCCCCATCAATACCGTACGAGTAATTCACGTGGCTGACGTTTTGAAACTGCACCTCTCGTACAATGTTTTTGTTTTCCAAACAACACAGCCCCATTTTTATTCTGGGGGGGGGGGGGCACCAGTCCGGTTGCTTATCACCGGCAAGCATGGACAATACAATTCAAAGGCAGAGCACGCACATATACATCGTCATGGAGAACTAGCCGGTGAACCGTAGAGAGAGAGGGAGAAGAGATCAACAAACGCGAGGGGGCTGTGACAGAGTGTTTCGCCGGAGTTTCACGTGTATATATCGTCACATAGATATCAGAGCGCAAAAGCGAAAAAAACAAACAAAGGAATCAAAAAAATATCAATTCATTTTTCATCTTCTTCCTTACAACTCCCCCTGTTCGGAACCTCTTGCGTACAAGGCCGCCCACGTGGATGTAGGTTGAGCGGCGGCTGCCCCCACCCCCGTGTGTCATATCGACCCACTTGCACACAGCCAAAAGGCAAAGAGCCAAAGAAAAGAGGAAGGAAACAGCCCAAACAAAACAGAACAGGGGGCTACAAAGCAAATCCTAAATGACAATCCTAGATGACAAGTCCCACATGCAAACACCGCCCCCGGCAACTACAGGCCAAACAACGGGACAAGACCAGCCAGGATGTCACACCAAAAAACGAAGGACCCGGATGACCAGTCCCACATGGAAGCACCGCTACCAGGATCAACCAGGCAACATCCCAAATAGCCGAACAACGGGATAAAACCAACCGGGACACAGACAAGGCAAAAAAAAGCTCCGATCCACAGTGTGACGACCAAAAAACAGGATATATGTACATAAACATTTAGATATATTACACATATAATATATAAAGAGATAGATATAGATATAGACATACGGATAAAGACGCATATAGCCGAGCATGCACAAGAGCAGGTCGGCCTTCGCGCACTGCTTTCAGGCACGAAGGTCTATAACCGTGATGGGGGTTCGAAGCTACCCAGACGAAGAGAGTGACAGAGTAAAGTAATGATATGATTGGAATACTTTTCAACAAGATCGTGAGAGGTTTTGTATTCAGGAACGCAGCACTGAAACATTTCAAGGCATCGTGAAAAGAAGCTCGAMAAAAAAAAAAAAAAAAAAAAAAAAAAACCATCTTTGCTACTCCACTGCAGGTGTGAACGAGTCGCCCCGGGAACGTAATTGACTACCGCAAAGGAGACGCTCAGGACACTGTCTTTGAGCCCTCATCGGGCGCGTCCCCGAAATTAATCGGCCACCACACAGAATCGTCTCCCTTTCATTTCCTACGAAGCGTTTATCGATTTATACGCGTCATCCTTGCACAGGGGCCATGGTCAGCTTCTCCTATCGTTCCACTCTTAACCAATGCCCTGCAGGATCGTCTCCCCATTTCCTTTCCTTCTTTTTCCCTTTCTTGGAGAGGATGTAGTCGTAATTCTGGCATCGTCATTTTCTTCCCAAAGGCAAAAACCTCATCGGAAAAAAAAGAAAAAAGAAAAAAAAAACTCACCGATGCCTGCTTGCCATGATGAGGTTCTCTCTCTTCCATTCAGAAAGAAAATGCCGGTGGCAGTTGCCGCGAACTTCCTCGTATTCTCATCACAACGATAGAACCAAAAGGTTCGATTGACAACTTGTTTTGGATCAAACACTGAAAAGAAAAAGTAGTGAATCTGTCGCTACGGAGATTCAGCATTCCCTGGCTTGCCGACACAGAGCCAAGAGGTGATGTCCTCCCAGCGCCGCGTTCCCTCTTCTTCTTCGCATCCGCCGCGTGTCATCGCGACAGCACACGGTCTAAACGGTATTCTCTCGTATTAAGCACCGAGTTCTCTCTACATGGAAGATCAGATCGGTACCTCTCGTAAATGGGGAGGGAACACAATTGCATTTGTCCCGAAGCTCTACATGGCAACGCGTACGGTTTTGAGGGCTCTTATCAGTGCCCATTCAGCTACCGTCTTCCCCCCAACACAAACCAACCTCATTATGACTGCACCAGACCAGAAAGATAGCTCGTGTACATTCATGATCAGGGTGCGTTATGTTCGGGGGAAGATGGTAGTTAGACGCCATCTATGTTAATGAAGCCTAGCTGGTAAGATAGCTTGCGTACATTCACGATCAGGGTGTGTTATGTGTTTTTGGGAAGACGGTAGTTATATGCAATCTACGTTAATGAAGCCCAGCTGGTAGCTGCGGAAATTCCTAGTTTCTTTCCCTACTCCCCTCCCCCCCTCCTCCCCTCCTCCATCCTTATTCTGTCGTTAGCTACAACTAAGCAAAGCCTTGTTCGGATATATGGAAGCTACTACTCATTCTTGTGCGCCAACGCGTAAGTCCGGTTAACATTTCATATCAACAAGAGTACCTCTGCTTTAAAGCATGGGGAGCCAAAACAACAGGATTATATAGATCCGTCCGGGCAGACAGTATGAATGGTAACCATCCTCCTCTTCGGCGTACAGGATTCAGAATACAACGGTCAGGGAAAGCTAACGCAATCGCCAAATTTAAAATACTCTGATCCCTGTTTTAGGCAGACGTATGGCGTGGCGTGTCCTTTATTAAATACAGATGAAAGGAAAAAGGGGACGGACGGATTACCCGCATCTTTGCAGGGCCGGTGCTCGAAAACGCGTTTTGAAGAAAAGGCAAGATCCATCCAGAGAGGTGTAGTCGAGGAAGAAAACATAAGATCCGACGAAGAACAGCGTGGCACGTTGAAAACTTTACTCTATACGGAAACCTAGACGCGGCTGAGTTCCTAACAGCAGATACACATACATGACCATACCATACCCGTACGCCGTTCGTCTCGTCCTTTGCCCTTTTTTCCAAACACGCAGACTCATGCCCCATCTATTTCAAATGGTTCAAGGCCATTCAACTGTACGAGTCAGCTTTTGACGCAGGGAGAAGGGCGATGCACGAGAACGGTCGAACAGTCCACTTACTCAAGGAGAACAGTGGCACGAACAGGAGGCCTGGGAGGCGAATACAGGAGTGGTGTAAGGATACCGACCGACATTGGCACGCGAACAGAAGGGTTCTCCGACAATTTCAAGGCAGACGGATACAACTGTGTGCGCGTGTGTATGTGTGTGAGTATGTGTGCGCGGGTGGGTGTCTGTATGTTCCGGAATCGCAGCACAACCCCACAAAAAAGAAGGGTGACTGTGACAGACTCTTTCATTAGACTGTGTTTGTCGTCATGTTCGCTGTGCACAACTCCACAAAACAATCACGCCTCTGCCAAACTCTGTTTGTGTGTGTGTTGTCATGTTCTCTACACACACTCAAACGCACACGCACGCGCACGCACGCGCACGCACACACGCACACACACACACACACACACACCAGTGCATGTGGCACTGTATATATGTGTGTGTGGCACTGTGTACGTGTGTGTGTGTGTAAACAGACCTGAGTTCGACGGCACGACAGGTCCGCGCCGGCATCCCCTTTTGCTCCGTCCATTCTACATATGCGTCAGGTCCCAATGTATGTTACGGTTTTACCTTGTCAGAGTCACATATCACAAGGTGAAAAGATGGCTCATCTCTGGTGTTTACCTTGGGGAGCCTGGGGAATTTAAGTCCTACCACGTTATTCCTGCGAGCATAGCACCACTTCTCTCTCTCTCTCTCTCTCTCTCTCTCTCTCTCTCTCTTTTTTTGTGTGCGAGTGAAATGACAAGGTGAAAAGATGGCTCACCTCTGGAGTTTACCTTGGGGAGCCTGGCGAATCTAAAGTCCTGCCACGTTATTCCTGCGAGCATGGCACCACTTCTCTCTCTCTCTCTCTCTCTCTCTCTCTCTCTCTCTCTCTCTCTCTCTCTCTCTCTCTCTCTTTTTTCGTGTGTGTGAGTGAAATGATGGGCTTGGCAGTTGGCCAGGCTTGACATTTTTACATGATAGGCTATGAAATGATAGGCTGCTATCCTAGAGGGACCTATAACGTGTAAGGGGGACGTGGATCGGAGCACCCGGAATAAAGCACGTCCAAGAAGATGTGACTCAACCAACAAGGAGGAATATTTGCGTGCAAAGCCAGTTAAGAGCCTGGCCGGAGTATGCACTGCATGCGTACGGTAGTCACTGGAAATGACGGATTGCAAGTCACAAATCATTCAATAGCGTTGATTGAAGGTGTCGCATATGAGAAGATTGTTTGATTTCTTCGTCCAATCGCGTTGATTCCGTCCTTGAATGAAGGTGTGGAATATGAGAAGACTGCTTGATTGCTTACTCATGGCAGACAGATGGTTGTCTTCAAGAGATCAGACCGTAGTTCCTCCTGCTTTTCATATAGATTGGGGACGAAAATGAAAACAGGGGAAAAAAACGAAGTGATTCCCTGGCTACCGCCTCGCAACACAAATGAAACATCCTACTTCGGCAGGCAAACTAGCAGATTCAATACCTATGGATGGAATCAACCGCCAGTTCGCCCAAGGCAGCCTGCTGCTCTTGTCGGTTTACGCGGTAAGAGCATGATTTCGATTCGGGCCTGCACCTTCATGAGGACTGTATTCGACCGGCAAGATAGCTTGTATACATACCCTCCTGACCAGGGTGTGTTGTGTTCGGGGTAAGACGGCTTAGTTTGCTCGCAGATTCGCGCGTCGGCGCGGTCCTGTACAGCGAAGGGATATCGATGTTGGGGGCGTATTTGATAAAGGTTTTGCCATGCAATAGCTTATTACTATATAAATTATTATATTATTATATTATTAAATTATTATATTATTATACTATTTTTCTCATTATTGTTATTAACATTTTAATCGATGAGGGGTTAGCTATGCGGTTGTTTGCCCAGAGGTGGTGTGGGAGGGCGTGCTATCCTGTTAGATTAGCAAGCTGTGTTTTTTTTTTAATTTATTTGATAAAGGTTTTGCCATGCAATAGCTTATTACTATATAAATTATTATATTATTATATTATTATATTATTATATTATTATATTATTATATTATTGTACTATTTTTCTCATTATTGTTATTAACATTTTAATCGATGAGGGGTTAGCTATGCGGTTGTTTGCCCAGACGTGGTGAGGGAGGGCGTGCTATCCTGTTAGATTAGCAAGCTGTGTTTTTTTTTCTTTTTTTTTGAGATAGTAAGACAGCTGTATTAAGGTTGGAAACTGTTTGGCTGCTGCAGCGTGTGTGAGTGAGTGATCTTCACTCCGTTCAGGACGAGAGAGGGCGATTGCTGTCGAGGCCAGCAATCGTGAGGACTATCCGTTCTTTTTTTTTTTTTTTTTTCTTTTGATTCTTTTTCGTCGAGCGGACACGACTGTAGAAAGGTCATGAAAAAAAAAGGGTCAATAAAATGAATATTTGGATTGTTCCGAGAAGAATCATCGAAGGTCATATAAAATGTGTCTAGTCGAGATTTGACGGTGCTTTTATTTGAGGGTGCTTCCCTCGTATCATCAAAACGATTGGGTCGAGCGTCTCCTATGTGTCAGATGGTGTGTGCACGTGCTCTGCCAGACTGGAACCTTTCCGCTCCAGGAATAGAACTGACTTTCTTTCTTTCTTTCTTTCTTTTTTTTTTTTTTTTTTTTTTTGAATAGAACTAACTTTCGAATCCCAAGGACACATTTTTAGTTGGGATATATTCACCGAAACTGCACATCTACCGGCTATCGCCTTGCCTACCTTAGCTTGCTGCTTCCTGCTACGGTTTTTTTTTTTTTTTTTTTTTTTTTTTTTTGGGAAATGCTACGGTGTTTCTCCCTACGACAAAGCATCTTCATAATCAGGAAAAAATATGTTCGGGGTTAGATGGTAGCCAACTCCTTCACCCCCCCTCCTCCCTCCTTTCCCTTTGAACCAGCAGTTCACACAAACCACGAGTTCACACGAGAGCCTACGTGGGCGAAGCTACACCTTCCAAGGCTGCGAGCCTGCAACTGCGCCTTTTCAAAGTGGCCTGCCGCTTTCGGGGGGAAGACGGTAGAATTGCGAGATACCGCATCAACCGCTTAACGTAGACCGCTAACGTCGCGCCGAATTGACGTAGCCCGTCATCTTAGGCAGGTGAGTGAAGAGCTACCTATGTCTATAATAATGCAGACATCGCAGGGAGCATACAGCTATTATATACATATACGACAACAAGATTGGGACGATTTACAGTCGCATTCGAATACTACTCGGGCCGTATGTCAAGAAGACAGCAGACAAAGCTGCAGATCGCCCAACTCACTGCAGGCACAAGCGGGTTAGGTAACATAACATGACGTCGTCCGTCCATCCATCCATCCGCCCCCCCACTCATCTCATTCATACATGATACACCCCGCCCACGCATCCACGCATCCTGCATCGATTCACGGCTCCGTCAATTACTAATTGACCAGTTTTAGCTATGATTCATCAACCGTGGTTATGAATTCATCAAAGATTCAAAATCGGACCCATTGTTCCGACACAGAGACTGATAAGCGTATATGTAAGAGCCAATAATTGGCCGACACACGGATGTTACCGAGAAAAAAGGCCGTTTGTATGCGCTCCACGTCCCGAATAAAAACAAGGAGTTCACGTGTCTCATTATGTCAGACTAAGTTCACAAAGTTGTGACAAAAAGAATACTAAATAAAACAGTAGTAGCTAAAAAAGCACCACAAATTCTATTGTGAAACTCCGACGAAACAGTCCCTCGTTTGTTGTCCTCTTCTCCCTCTCTGCCTAGTGTTTACCCGGCAATTCAGTTTGACGATATATATATATATATAGCCCCTCGTTTGTTGTCCTCTTCTCTCTCTCTGCCTACGGTTTTACCGGGCAGTTCTGTTTGTGACGATATATAT
>BFEA01000613.1:707624-722738 GCA_003427395.1 Chara braunii | reverse complement strand
CCAGGTTGCCACTCGAATTCATTTGCAGAATGTGGCCTGGGCCTGGGAGCCTTCAACCAACTGGCGCAGCGCAACTGTCTGAATTTCCCCAATGCAGGGTACCCTGAAAAACGAGGCCCTGAGGGCCTGCCTTCACTTACGGCGGCCGACCTTGTTGCATATAGGGCCCCGTGGGGGCTAAGCGGGCGTAGCCTCGCACTAACATAGAAGCTGTAATTTCCAGGGTGCTAAAAAAAAAAAAAAAAAAAAAAAAAAGAAGCTGTAATTTCCTGTAAATAGACTCAAATAAGCAAAAAATCTGACATAACTCTGATCATGCGACATATAACCATGGCTATAGGACATAACTAATACTCCTACACTTGTCACTAGAAACAACGTACGTGAAGAAAGTGGATCAATAAAAAAGCCTAATTCTAAAGAACTATTATCATCGATAGACTGGAGCTGGCTGAGTCTGAAGGAAGGGAGGAGAGCAGAGGGAATACAAAAAAGGGGCACAGGAACGCCGGGAGGGAAGTGGGAGGACCTCGAGGGGGCACTGGCACCAGCAAGAGGATGCATCTTCTCGAGCTGAGATATGCATGCCCGTAACTGCATTCCCAAAAAAGCAAGTGTGCTTCAACGGGCGCGTTCATATCTCATCGTCATGACCCTCTCACTCTCTCTCCTCTTTCTCTCTCTCTCTCTCTCTCTCTCTCTCTCTCTCTCTCTCTCTCTCTCTCTCTCTCTCTCCACACACAGACACGCACGCACACACACATCGAATCCATCAGACAGGTACGAATGAGCCGCATCCACTTATCGAAAATTTTTCTTCTCTAAAGAAAAGTTGAATCATAATTCGGAAACTTGCGAGTGATTGGAAACTGGCCTTGCAACAAAGAAGGCAGAAAGAAAAATATCAAACAATAATACTACTAATAACGAAAAAAGATCCTAGTACGAGGGGAAGCACAAGCATGAATAACATGTCTAGTGAACAACCGGATAAAACAGGATTGGCGGGGGCGAACCAGACTGGAATGCCGGGTGGATTCAGCTGCGGCGATAATCCTTCGACCAAGTCAAGATCCGGAGAACAACAACTCGTTAGACTGACTCGCCGGTGCTCAATTTAACCATCCATTCGGACAGACTGCCGTCCATACAGCAATCCGACCACGGGCGTAGACGTGACGACGGTGACATTGAGCTTTGGCGTATTCCATGAGGAGGAGGAGGAGATTCCTCCTGAGAGACGCTTGCAGCTTTACTTAACTGAGAGCATACTCACAGTAGCACAATCTTCATTGTATCTGACCGTAATTTCGGCGCTAGCTGGGATTATCTGGCCGCATCATAGGTCAATCCGACCACGGGCGGAGACGTGACACCGGGCGTTGTCACATACGATCAGGAGGAGATTCCCTCTTAAGAGACACTCGCTACTTTATATAACTGAGAGCATACCAGCACAATCTTCATTGTATCTGACAGTAATTACCGCCCTAGTTGGATGAATCTGGCCGCAATTACTTCCAGAGATAAGTAAAAAAGTCCTAGTGTGAGTATGCCCTGACTAGGATCGCAAGCACAAAGCACATTTTCAATCTTTCGTCCTGTTAACCCAATTATAAAAGACGTTATAAAACAGGAAAAAGCTTTGCAAAATCCGGGCCACAGTAAGGTCGAGTAAACGTCTAGGTACGTTTCAGGCGTAGGTAGGTCTTCGCTGAGCGGCTGAGGATCGGATCACAACTTGCAAGGTCAACAAACAAATAAGGCAATTGAAAAAAAAAAAAACCGAAAAAAAAAAAAACAGATGAACCTGCGCAACAAAGTGAACACACTACGCTCGCTCAGCAGCAGAGCACGGGGATGTTGCACATCTCATAGCCGCACACCAACCACCCGCGCCACCCCTGCAAGCGCAAAATATCCCCCACATGCTGCTACCCACAAGCACGGAGCAAGTTCCAGGAAAGGAGATGGTGTTGGGAGAGGGGGAGGGTAAACATTTGGAGCCGTCTATACACGGGCGATGAGTGACAACAACTGACTGCTCTGCTTTAAAGACATTTGCAAATAAAAAAAAGATTTCAAAAATAATGAAAACAACGACGAGAACATCAACGAGCGACTGACCTTTGCCGCGGTCGTATGTCAAGAAAAGCCGATCTCTGCCCGCCGTTCTCTTCCGACCGAGCCCGCCAACAAGCTCCACGACGAAAGCAACTGCCACAGCCCGCGGCCTCTCTCTCCCTTTTCCGTCCCTTGAAGTCCCAGCTGTTGAGCAACAGGCAGATGGGATAAACGGCCGTTATAAGCCGACTTCAGGAAGCCGGAGCCGGAAGGGCAGGCGGTGAATTCCTGCAGGTGACTACTGCTTCATCCGACCTCAGTTTCCTTGTCAAACTCCTCCCTTCACCCCCAACCCCCCTCCTTCCCACCTCGACCCCCCTCCTCGCAGCCGAACCGCTACCTCCAAAAACAAAAAAATCGATCGTCCTCCGATTATCTTACAACTGCCACAGCATGCCCCGTCAAAACTTTGGAGCGTCCTTTCACAAGGCAGTCTCCTATCGTCCGACCTCCTCCTCCTCCTCCTTCAAGCTCGTGACAGGACTGCGGGAGCCAATCATGATCGTGTGCGTTAATGTCAGAAAGAGAGAGCGAGAGAGAGAGAGAGAGAGAGAGAGAGAGAGAGAGAGAGAGAGAGAGAGAGAAAGAGAGAGAGAGAGAGCGAGAGAGAGAGATTGACACAGACACAGAGATACAGAGAGAGAGAGAGAGAGAGAGAGAGAGAGAGATCAGGTGACAGAGATTAAGACTGCTACGGGAGAGACTGCTGATTGCGATGGATCGCTGTTGCCCTGTCGGTTGAGGGCAATACACACTGACAGAATGCAGAGAGCAGACACTAGAGGATGTTCGATGGATCGCCGTTGCCCTGTCGCTTGAGGGCAAGACACACTGACAGAATGCAGAGAGTAAGTACTAGAGGACGTTCGATTACCAGAAAAGAGATAGTTTTCATTGGGACAGCCATAGCTGGCGCTAGGACAGGCACCGCGCGCATGATCTGTCTGGCGTGCAGGTGCACAGGGAGTTGCCGATGGCAACCTCAGTTCACTGTCAAGGGCTCGCCTCGTCGTCCTGGACGGCTATCAACAACATATGGACACAAACAGTACGATGCCATCGATTCGGATTCTTCCGACGACCGAGCGCGCCCGGCGCGACCCTCGCGACCGGTCGTCGATCGCCTCCGCCTCCGCTTTCGTCACCAGCCCCAACTCCTCGGAGAGATCGGGACTCTCTCTCTCTCTCTCTCTCTCTCTCTCTCTCTCTCTCTCTCTCTCTCTCTCTCTCTCTCTCTCTCTCTCTCTCTTCGCGGCGGTACTGCACGTCAGCCACGCAAAGATTGACTTGTGGCCGAAATATACACACATGATCACTCGCGATCCCCTTGATCACTGATCAATCTAGGAATCCAACTACAGATCGGCGTTTTCGATGAACAGCCAAAACTACACTGTTTACTCTTCGCCATTCTTTACTGCCTTTCTCATCCGCAAAGCTACCTTAGTCGCGACGCCAGTCCTGCTAGCGGCTGATCAGAGACACTGGACGTCAAAGTCCCCCCTCTTCATCCTGAGGGCAGAGCTTTAGCTCCGTCCGTGCTCCTTGGTATGAGCAATGCCTCCGTCGGCAGTCTCTGTTGGCTATGATCACCTCCTTTTCTACATCCACCCAGCTAGAGCGCTTCTTGCTACTTGCCGCCCCCCACCCTCTTCTTTCCCTGCCCTTCTTTTTCGAATACCAATCACTGACGATCGGCCACGGTGGACGATTTGTCCTCTTCACCGTTCACGGCTGTTTCACTAAGCGCAACGAAGGGAGGCAGAACCAATCACTTCCCCTCACAGGTCGGGTACTAGACGAGTGATCCCGTCCGAACTTGTCCCCGCAGTGTGTGTTGGAATATAAGGCCACGCCGCAGGAATTGAGATGAAAGCGGCGGCGACGACAGCCGCACACGTCGGTTGAAACCGACGACAACTTCGGGCGATGGCGACAGCTTGCGAAGGCGAAGACAGAGGGGGCGAGGAGGAGCGATCATGGGTCTTCTCGTGGGGGAGGCAGATACATCGCGCATACGGTGGCGTATGACACCGACAACGCAAAAGTTCTGGCTAGTGGTAACAGACATATCAATAACATTCGACACATCCGCGGGAGGTGTGACTTTACCCGCCGAACGGAGTTCTACACGCAAACCGCCTCTTTGCGGTTTGGCGGTATCGTCTTCGGTTCGAATTGCTTTTCCGCGGGGTCGTGCCGACGCTTGCAGCCCAGAGCCACCGAGGGGAACAACAAAGAGCATCGACACACCACTCTCGAAATGTGCAAAATGAGAACTAACTTCCCGCTAGAACATGGCCAGATGCACCCGCCACATTTTTGTCTTTTTCACATTTCGAGAGTGGTATGGCGAGGCCCAAAGGCCAACCGAAAGCGACGAACCCACCCACCGTGAGACGCAGCGGCGGGCAAAAGGTCCGAAGACATCAGACGCAGCTCACCGGTGGGCATCGTTCGTAGTCGGCCTTGCCTGATCAAAACGGCTGTCCGTGGGGCGAGGTCCCGCGTGGTCCGATTGTATGCTGGCCGGCGATTACGAACCTGAGCGACACAACCGAAGAGTCTCGGTGCATGGGACAAGGCTCCCGGTGTGGGCGTTGGCCCGGCGGAATTCCAGATCACATAACCAGTAGGGGGAACGCCCACTTTTTGTCGGGAGCATACGGATCAGATGTACAGAGGTGGGTATGAACATAATTGAGGAGGCCCTTATGGCTTTTTCTAGCATCAGAGCGGCTGGCCAACTGCAATTGTTGGAAAGAGATGTCCCTTCGCAGGCAGGTTCAGGAGGCGGAAAGTAACATGGGGGGTCTACCCCTTGGCTGACTTACAGTGGTCTGAAAAGAGGAAAACGGCTGGTTGCAATTTATAAATAATAGAATCTCAAAAACGAAAAGAAGAGATAGCGGCGGTGGCGGCGCCCGGTCGTCGTTAGTCGCGGCTGTGTAGGTGTTGCGTTTGAGCCTCAGGTTTCCATCATTCCTACGTGGCACCTACCCTGCCAGGCACCATAGCTGTGTGAGAGCTATGGCGACAGTGCCCTGGCGTAGCCTAGCCCTTGAGTGGGTAGGGAGTGCCTCTCCACTCTTACGCCATGGCATCCTGGCAGCTCCTTATTGGACCTTCATACCAACCTACACACCTTACAAGACCTTGATACCAGAGGAGCCGCCTTCCCCTCAAGCCTTCTGCTGGATAGGGGGGGGTCCTTTCTCACCATCTAAAGGCTGCGCACTGCACTTCACAACACGTCATCTTTACTGCCTTGTTCATTAGGACAGCATGGAAGGCGGAGCGGCGTGTCTGGACGCAGTGGGAGAGCGTGCGGCTGTGGTGGTAGCGCTCCGGCATACTCAAGGGCTGTAGCAAGTCTCGTTTGACTTATCTTTGTCGCAAGGCAGTACGATGTTCACGTAGTTCATGTTTCGGGGTTTTGTTCAATTTGGTTTGCAGTAGGTCAGGGTGAAGCTTACGGGGTTGGGGTGATACGAGAGACCCGGTGAAGAGCAAACTACCTTCTTCCCCCGAATACAACGTACGGTCATTATAGCTGTATTTAGACTGAAAGATGCCCCAAATACAGCTATAATGACCGTACGTTGTATTCGAGGGAAGAAGGTTGAGTTGTATCCATTGGGTGCGTGGTGGGAAACCCGTCTAGGCAACAAAGGCTCTTTACAGTGTTTTGGTCAGTATGGATGTGTGGGTCACCCTATCCCAGCTTTTAGTCATTGAGTTCATAAGTTGTCTACGTAGTTGAGTCTAGGAACTGTTTTTGTTGTTAATGATGATGGTGATGTTGGGTGATTAAGATATCTTCGGGGTTTTTTGTGAGCATTGCAATCGTTTCTTTTGGCTGACATCTTGTAGATTTTTCGAAGTTTGTTTGGGTTTGTCTATGTGGTAAATTCCTGGGATCGTTTATCTTGTTGGTGACTTTCTTGGTGTATTCTGCCTAACAGGACATATTGAAGTTTATTTCCCAAAAGTGATCGTTCTTCAAACGCAGGAAACATCGTTGTAGGGTCACCCAAGCCTTGAGTGGTACGGGGAGTGTTCTACGCTCGACCCATGGTCATCTTGGGAATTCCTGCGTATAATTTGACCACTTATATACCTATGGCAGTACCTGAGAAATTAATATTATGAAGACATGAGTTCTCTGTTGGGTCTGTAAAGCCCCGAGGTCCCATGGAGTTTATAGTTATCGGCGTAGTTGAGTTTTGGAACTATTTTTGTTGTTAGTGACGATGGTGATGTTGGGCGATTAAGATATCTTCGGGTTTTTTGTGAGCATTGCAATCGTTTCTTTTGGCTGACATCTTGTAGATTTTTCGAAGTTTGTTTGGGTTTGTCTATGTGGTAAGCTCTTGGGATCATTTTTGTTGTTGGCGACTTTCTCAGTGTATTCTGCCTACTAGGACATATTGAAGTTTATTTCCCAAAAGTGATCATTCTTCAAACGTAGGAAACAGTGTTGTAGGGTCACTCAAGCCTTAAGTGGTACGGGGAGTGTTCTACGCTCGACCCATGGTCATCTTGGGAATTCCCGCGTATAATTTACCACTTATATACCTATGGCAGTATTTGGGAAATTAATATGATAAAGACATGAGTTCTCTGCTGGGTCTGTAAACCCCGAAGCCCTTTGGGGTGGCGGCACCATAGTGGGAGTGGGAGACTAACTAGTGGTGGTGGGAACGTTTCCCGGGCGTAAGGGGTAAATTATTTCCCAGCCATAATCGTGATTGGAGGAATGGTTGACCTTCAGATTAGGGAGAGTGACACAGGGTCACCCATGCCTTGAGCGGTGTGGGGAATATTCTACGCTCGACTTTATGTCACTTGGAAAATCTCACTAGTATCCTTTTCACTTGTATATTTTTGTGGGTGCGGTCATCCATGTCCTTCCCTCTTTTTATAATTTTCTTGGACTTTCCATATGGCTGCTTTCTCGGTTGCTTTCAATCGTTTATTGTCTATAGATACTATTAATAAGTCGAATTTCATTTCTGGTTATGTTTAAATTAGTACGTATTTGGAAGGTATTTTAGAATTGAGTTGTATCTATGAACTTAGTTGGTATTGGAATAATCTTTGGGTTAATTGTTAAATTTTTGTGAATTGCCTGGGAGCATCTTCGAGATTTGCAGTTTACAGCCCGTCGTTCGGCGCCATTAGTGTTTCGATTTTAGAAGCATGTCGGTGTTCTCTGGTGTAGGAGGGACATTATATTGCTATAGGTTTGTGCTGCAATTAAAAAACAAAAAAAAATTGTAAATTGCCTTGTGCATTTTTTAGATTTGCAAATTTTAATTCGTAGTTCTTTGCCAATTGTCCTTCGTTCTTAGAAACACGCTGACATTCTCCTGCTCTGCAAGGATACTATATGATAGGCTGAAGGAACAGAGAGTTTTGTTATGATTAGTTCAGCCACCCTTTTCTGTGCTTCAATGTTAAAAAAAAAAAAAAAAAAAAAAAAAAAAAAAACACACACACGAAAAGAATGGTTTGAATGACTCAGACTCAAGGTATAGTAAAAGAAAGGAGGTGTAACTACGGCGTAGTCACGTTTTCAATTCTAAATTCACGTCAGGTCCCTGATCCTTTTCCAAACAACTCCTTTGATAAAAGAACTCTCCCATATTTTTCCGTCAGACACTTCAATTGCTTCACACATCCCTCTATGTGCAGATTTTAGCCACCTTTGGTTGTACTGTCTTTTTGCAGCCCAACTGTGGAACTGGTGGTTAACATCTTGGCAGGGCTTTGCGAGAGAAAGTCTGAAGTGGTCTCACGAATGAATATTGTATGAAAAATGTGAGGAACGACATGACTTGGAGAAGGGTTGGAGGTATGTGGCCTTGGTCTGCAGAGATGTATGAATGCAAGTGATCTAGAGCGCCCCAGAGTGTTCAGATAGGAGGTACATACTCTCCCTGAATAAATAGCAAGGGTCCTAACCTTACTGAGAAGAACCATAGTTGCAGACTGGCAAGAGAAGACACTGAATTGAAGGAAAGGGGGAATCTGGTTCAGGAACACTTGGGCTAAAGATGACAAGTTGACATCGGTTACAGCAGAAGGGAGACTCAGACTTACGCCCTGGCTTTTACGGGGAAACAAATGGTAAGCAATAGAACCGTGTTAGGTTTGAAAACAAGAGAGTCGAACTTTGTTTGGAATAAAGAGAGGAAGAGGTAGTAAAGAGGTTTAGTAGTATTAAGTAGAAGTAGCTTATAAGGGAATGGGTAAACGAGAGAGAACAAGAGGAATACAATTGGTTTTGATATGAATGTTGGATTGAAGTACCGGTGTCAGGTCAAGGTTAGATCAGTGTAAGTAGTTTAGGGAGATGTAGATATAGTAGGCGAGACTTAGGATGGAAGTTTTGAATAGTTTCGATGTGCATTTCCAGTATATATGTCAGATTAAAGTTTGTAAGTTTACATTTACATTGGTGAACAGTCGTGGTCAATAACTGAGGAAGTGGATGGATAAAAATTTGGTCCATGGTTTAGCCTGGACTGCAAGCACTGTAGTATAAGGTTTCAAGTGTAGAGGTATGCTAATTAAGCTAAACCGGTTGAAGCTGCCGGGATAACTTTCGGGTAAAATTGTGAGGTCTCCAACCTCTTTTAGGTACTCACATATAATGAGAACTGTTTTTCAAGAAGAGGGGGGGGGGAAGGAAGTCAATGGCCAGACAAGGGTTTGAACGTAATTAGGGAGACCCTTATGGCTTTTTCTATAACCAGAGCGGTTGGCCAACTGAAATTGTTGGAAAGAGATGTCCCTTCGCAGACAGGTTCAGGAGGCGAAAAGCAGCATGGGAGCCTACCTCTTGGCTGACATACAGTGGTCTGAAAAGTGAAAAACGGTTGGTTGCAAACGATAAGAATTGCTTTAATGGCTCAGACTCAAGGATCCTGACAGGGTATAATCGGATAGTAAAAGAAAGGCGGTGTACCTACGGTATAGTCACGTTTTCGGTTCAAAATCCACTTCATGTCCTTGATCCTTTGCCAAACAAATCCTTTGATAAAAGAACTCTCGCATCTTTTTGTGCAGATTCGTGTTGGAGTACTTCCATTATATAGTCTCAACCCGAAGACCGTATGATGAATTTGACATCAATCTTTGTGTTGACTCATAATTTTGGAATAAAACTAAGGTCCTATTCCGGGCCCATCAGAAGCCAAAAAGGCTCCAGATGCCCAATTCATAGAGAAAGAGATACAGGGGGTTGTTTTCGGAGCATATATATTTTTTATTGGTATTTGCTCAACATTTGTAATCTCCAACGTAGTCCGACTTACAAAGGAAATTTTATGAGTTTAGTGGTTCGATCAAGATTGACGCATCTGCCGAGAGTAGTACAAACCAAACATATGGCTGACAAACTTTTAAAAAAAATGAATTTGAGTTCGGACGTTTGTTGGCATCTGACAATGTTCGTTGAAAGTTAGCGGCTCAATTATTCTTGACTGCGATTTTTAGATTTTGAATAAGTGTTGGATGGTGACTATAACAAGTGCTTTGAAAATTAGGAGCGATGACTTTGAGACCATGATGTAAGTTTCGTAAAAGATGTTAGGTGCACAATTTTTTTATACGTTACAGTGTTGACGTTTCTGAGAGGAGATGATTATTTTAATGTTATCTGTTCAGTGTTAGAAAGAGAAAAAGATTTTACTCCTGTAACAAGTAGTATTGTAGACTGACATGTTTTAGCAAAAAAATCTCAATAAAAAGTAATAAAAAATAAAATTAAGAAAAATAAAGAGGAAAAAACATATTTAATTTTATCAACTCATACACATACTTCTAATATTTTACAAGAAGACTTCCATAATTTTGTGGATTGAACTTGAATGAAATCTAATTATGATGCAATCTTAGCAGATGTAAACACTACAAACGAAAAATGTGGGAGTCAATGTGCTTGACACCGTAAAACAAATAACATCAGGCAAATGCCCCAGCCTAGACGGCTTGCCTATGGAGTTATTTTTATGTGTTTGGAACACCTTTGCCTTTGAGTTTTTTTTTTTTTTTCAAATCTATAGCAGTGTATTACTAACATGTTCCCTCTCTCGATGCTTTGTTAAGGAAGGGATTTTTTTATTATACACGAAGGATAAAAATTGATGTTCACGACTACCCGCTTATTTCTATTTTTAATGTGCCTTACAAGATACACGTCAAGACTTCGGCATCCGCCTCGCTGACCACTTCCTTGGGTTGGTTGGTTGGGAATAAAAGACATTTGTAGAAGAGTGGCTAATCTTTGACAACATTCTGACGGTCGTCCAAACCCATGAGGAAATTAGCATAAAAAAAAATAAATTATACTCCTTCTACTTGATATCATAATGAAAAAACTTTACGATAAAGTGGGATGGGTGTTAGTAGCAGCAAGCCTCAGAATGATGGGCTTTGGAAATATCTTTGGCTAGTGAGTAAGGGTTATGTATTCCCAAACGGTCTCTTTAGTAATCGTCAACGATCAACTCTCTAAAGAAATTTACATTACGTATTGACTGCGATAAGGGTATCCTTAACACCCCTCTTATTTGTCTTTTAATTGGAGATCCTCCTAGACACTATTAGGGTTAATTATCATATTCTGAATCTGAGACCGACCACGTTTTTTTAATGGAAGGGAGGGTCAATTGCTTCTTACAATCACATGTGGTAATTATTTTGTAGTGTTATAAAAAATTTGAAATATTTTCGATATTTATTATTTTTTTTCCGATGCATCAATAAACTAGAGTAAGTCTACATATTTTATATCTTTTGCATCCACCTTGCAAATAGACTGGGGTTCAATGCAAGTTCCGATATCAAACTGAGAACGGTTTCTGGAACTTCAAGTTTTACTTTCGGATTGTTATTCAGCTATCATCCATTAACAGATTAAGTGATCGCAAGAATCTGCAACTAAGAAGGGAATCACAAACATTTTTTTTTCCGAAGAGCATTGGTGATCTCAATTACGAGTTTTTCACTTTAGTGGTTCCCTCTGAACATTGTTTTGTTGGAGGACACAAACTACTATCAAATAAAAGAAAATGTGGTGAGATATGAAAGTCAATGGTAAAAAAATACGAAGTTTTTATTTCATAGCTAAGGTTGTATGGGAGGTCATAAAACTACCATGATTAAAAGGGGGTTAAGAATACTACACACCCAACATCAGAACTTGGTTTTACTAACAAAAGTTTATCTTAAGGACCATATTTGAGAACCCATCAAAGTTATGGGTCAAGTTCACAAAATGCAATTATGGGCAAAAATTTTTCAAGAGTAATCTGATGTCATTATGAAACTAGTGGTTGAATTGACCCGATCTTATTTCACAGCAGCAACCATAATTATAGTTTTGCCAATTGGAATAAAAAATATTAGGCAACGAGTGGTATTTAAGCTACGACCAAAATATTGAGTTATGTTGTCTTCTACCCCCTTTCGCGAATAGAAACTTAAAGTTTAGGATATGGAGAATAATTCTTTATATGTGGAAAAAGTTGTTTCCCTGTACAGAACATAAGTCTAAATGTGAAGTAATAATCAGTTACTATTTGAGAATCAGTTCATCATGCATAAATCATGAACCTTTCCAGCCAGGGGAGGATGCTAAAGTTTTGAAAAATCCTCAGTAGGGAAAAAATGTGATCCACGTCGAACACATCTGAGAGAAAGAGCGAAACACGTAGATTGAACGGTTAAACCCTTAAGAGGAAATATCCCATGTTTGTACAATGTGTCAAGTAATAGTATGCTCATGATTGTCGTTATCCCCTATCATTTTATACGTATGTTGGCAAGGGAATCTGAGTCTTTAGAGACACATTGTTATTTGCAGAAAATGCATCGGGCAAGGTATGGAATGTATTGGGCCCTGACCTCGTACCGGGAGTAAAAGTGAAGGATTGAAAAATGCAGTTTTTCCCCTCCCCAGGTCCGTCTTACGTAAATTATCGAGGCATCAGTATTATTCATTGTGGGTCTGACGGAGACGAGTGTCCTAAAGACGAAAATAAAAAAAACAGACCTTGTTATTGGGTTAGGTGAAAAACTTTTGTTTCGACCCTTTAATAAGAGGGTGGGAGAACACTTCACAATTTACTCGTTCACCTTCATCAATACCAATACTATGATATAAGACTAAAATGAGAATTTGTGTTCAATAAGATAACTCTGTGATAAATTTTATCTTTTCTATATTTTTAGAAGGACGCAAGTCTATAGTGGCAAAAATTATTTTTAATAGTGGTCCCAACAGTAGTCTGGCTTGCGAACAGGGTATTAAAAACACCTACTCTGGTTACACTTTCCGGTAAGTAAGATCGTAAGCCAAGCTAGTGTTACCAAGGTATTAAGAATGATAACAATTATTTTAAATAGGGTTATGCAGATCTCACTTACCTCCAGTAGGTGTGACCAGGGTAGGGAATCGAATGCTTAACTCTGATTAGTTTGTCCACAACAGAAAGAGGTTTGACAGTCGTGGAGAAAACAATTGGTAAAAAAAACAAACTCGATTTGAGCATGAAGCGGTGATTGGACATGATTTCAAGTTTTGCCAATAAAATATAAACTTGAGGACTCGATGGAGCTATGTGGTATCGATCTGCATAGGGATAGTTATGCAAGAGAATTAAAAAATGCTTTACTTTTTTTTTACATGAAGAAATCATATCACTTCAACAACAACAAGTTAACAAAAAAATATATATTTTATAGCAAGAAGAAAAACAGTTTGTGGTTATTGAGGACATGGGTCAGAGGCAATCAGTTGGTAGAAGTGAAACTTGATCATACATTTGTCATTTGTCAGTGGTTGAAGTTTCTCTAAATCACCAAAGCGAGTTTAACGAGGATTGATTATTCATATAGTTATATTGGTCGTTCAGCAAGAGGCATCACGTGGATTGGTTCGCACAGTCTGAATCGAGTTTAAACTGAGTGAAAATTTCCCTTGAGAAATCGGGGTAAAATCTCCCGCACTTCTCGAGTTCCAATTTTGGAAAGTTCTTAAGAAAATTATTTTTCAAATAATACTGGACCCATATTGAAATAGTAGTCGAAGCTCAGTAATGGTCCCATAAGTTTCTCCGTGTCGAATTGTGAGGTCCTCGATGTATTTTCTATAGATAATTTGCAATAAAATTTTATCTTTTATAATAATAAAAGAACATTTACATTTCAAATAGGTTCAATGTCTAAGATTGCAAATTATAGGTCAAAATCAATGGGGGTCATAAGCAACCCTGACCAGGAATTAAAACTCAATAAATGAACATCTATAATGATTCCCTCAATGAGAAACTATCACTAACATCAATGCATCAACTAACTGACCTTATCTATTTTTTTTCTTCACTTTATCTCATACGCCACCAATTATTTTGTTCGCAACCTATGAAATGAGACTCTTTGTGCATGGTCTGTAACCCACAATATGAAACAGTTGTTATATGTAAATTATTGGCAACATGTGGCATGAAGCTTTGTGTACATGGTCCTCATATTGGACAATTGAAATTTTATTAAATCATTAGTTTTTATTATTTTTGTTATGATTCCCTACATGGTTTGGTGACGAAAAAAAAACAAATGGTTTTGATAATTGGTTTTTCATTAGGGTCGGTGCCGATGTTCACGGTATAAAAATTGTGAGCACAGGGATAGGGCTCTAAGTCCATGGAGGGGCAAGACGACCCGACTGTCTGACTTCAGTCAATGAATAACTGTCTTCACGCCAACTTTTGCTGGATTTAGGTTCGCCAGAGTTCATATGCAAGAGGCGAATAACGGGAGTTGAATCTGTGTTTTCAAATTCACAATCTGACACTTTGACCTATTAAGTTATATGCGTCGTCGTCTTGACTCGCTCGAACAGACGAAGTGTTTAAGTCTCTCGTGTTGGCAAGGTTTTAAACAATGGGTACAAGGTCCTTTACACGTGCGTCCAATTGCTCATGCAATCTGGGATCCTCATTTTGGGCAACCAGATGTAGAGACTTTTACTGAGAGAGGAGTGTCGAGTCCTATCAATATTGCATACTCTGGAGTATATCAATGGTGGTTCACTACATGTATGCATACAAATTTGGATTTATATAGGGGAATTCTCTTCTTGCTATTCTAATCTACTTTAGCCAAAAGTACTAAAGGGATCGCCATTATAGTCGGTCCTCAGTAGGAGCATCATGATATCTTTCGATGTCTTGCTTAAAAACATTGGTTGGAACAAGAAAAACGAGAAAAAGTAAACGAAAAGGATAATAACAAGTAAATATTTTGTAAACGAGTGAATGGTCTACTTAAACAATACAATTCGAATGCATCATCTTCAAAATCATTTTGAAACAAACGGTCCATATTGGGAAGAAAAAAAAATAAAATACACATCGAAATTAATCCTAAATTAAAATAAAATAATAAATTTTTAGAAAAACCTATCAGCAAAGGAGTGACTGCGATGTACAACAAAGACAACAATTTTTTTTTTTCTTAAGTTCCTTTTATATATAACCTTATTGATGTTATTGCCTTAGGCATTTGGTTCTGTTAATAAAGTTGCACTTCGGGTGGTGGGAGGAAAAAAATAAGAGGGAATAAGGGGGGGAAAAACCGATCTCTCATTTGTCTCCTCATGTCCCTATTTTGTTTTTTTGTACCCTTCCTTATTTTTTTTCTCTTAATGTTCTTCCTCATTGTTATACTTTTTACTATCGATAGTCACAAGTGTACCATTTAGTCGTTATGTTTCCAAACACTTGGAGACATGAGGTAAAGTTGAACGCTGCGAAGCCACTCTCAACTATGAGGAAGCGAGATTGAAATAAAAATTACAAACAACTTTATTTAAGAGAGAGAAAAAGATAGATAGATAGATAGATAGATAGATAGATAGATAGATAGATAGATAGATAGATAGATAGAGAGAGAGAGAGAGAGAGAGAGAGAGAGAGA
>BFEA01000613.1:627415-669010 GCA_003427395.1 Chara braunii | reverse complement strand
AAAAAAAAACGTTTTCAAAAAATTCCGAAAACAAACTATGTTATGGAGAAACATAAACTAAACAATATTTCCCTGGGCAATACATCCAAATTCCTTACCAAATTTGAATTAAAAATCAAATACAAAAAATAAACACTATGATAAAAATAAGAAAAAATAAAAAGAGAATTAAAATCAGTGAGTGTGCCAGCACCTTTTCGACACCGCCATCTTTGCCGATTTTGAATTATTTTTTGGCACTGACAAATGCCTTGAAACTTTACAAATATGTAGTTTACATAATCGATAACTCATTTAAAAGTTTTTAAAAAATAATAAAATGTTTTAGGCCCCGAAATAAAGTGAAAACAAAAAGTTAAAAGTGAAAAAAAACAAAATAGTGGGTGGGCGAGCACGTTTTGACACCCTCATCTTTGAAGATTTTTAATGTTTTTGTGGGTTAGCAGAATGGCTTCAAAATTTATTGGCCTGTCGGTTAAAATATAGATAACTCACAAAAAACAATTCAGAAACAAAAACTTATTTTTATGCCCCAAAATATTTTTTGGCGGGGGCAGAACCTGGAGGTGTTTGGCCCCCGAACGGGGCCCCGAACGCCCGAACGTTCGGGGCCAGCTCGGGGCCCCCCGAATGTTCGGTCACGTAACCCTGTATATATATATAGACATACATACAAAATAACAGGCCTTCGGGACCTTTTGGGAATGCGTTCGATCGTTCACGCCGAACGCGACAAAAAAAAAATCACAAGAACCAGAAAAAAAGATAAGGTATGAAAAAAAATAAAACGAACAATATTTGCTCGAGCATAACATCCAATTCGTTACCAAATCTGAAAATAAAATAAAAAACAGAAAATAAAATTAACACTCAGAATAAGAAAAAATGAAAAGAAAATTAAAATTAATGACCGAGCGAGCACATTTTCGATAGTGTCATCTTTGATGATTTTTCATTTTTGTTAGACCAATCGAAATGGTCTGAAAATTTTCAGATGTGTACTTCACACAAAAAAAAATGTATTGAAAAGTTTCAAAAAATAATAAAGATTTTCAAGTCTCATAATAAAGTGAAAAAAAAGTTAAAAGTGAACAGAAACCAAATAATGAATGAGCGAACGGGTTTTGACATCGCCATCTTTGACGATTTGTCATTTTTGTTTGGCTTAGCAACAGGACTTTAAAATTTATAGGCACGTTTCTCACATCTTTGTGAACTCACTAAAAGACATTCAGAAACAAAAACTTATTTATAGGCCCAAAAATAATTTTTGGTAGGGGCCGAACGCCGCCAGGTTCGGACCTCGAACGGAGCCCCGAACGCCGAATGTATGAGACCCTTTAGGAATGTTTTCGACTGTACGGAACCACTTGGGAATGAGTTCGGCCGTTCGGCAGTTCAGGTTTAAGGACGATCCAAAAGTATAAAAAAAAAATGCAAGAGACATATGTTATGAAGAAAACAAACTAACAACATTTGTCTGAGCATTAAATCCAAATTCCTTACCAAATTTGAAACAAAAATAAAAAAAAGTAAAATAAATACTTATAAGAAAAATAAAAAAAATAAAAAGAGAAATTTGACAGTTAGGATTAGTGAGAGCGCAAACATGTTTTCGATACCGTTATCTTTGACGATATATATATATTTTTTGCATAACCAAATGCCCTGTAACTTTACATATCTGTAGTTTACATAATACAAAACTAGTATATCATCCGTCTTGCTTCTGAATTGTCCTTTATTATTTGTCACGCAAAAAATATTTATTTTGATTTACTTCCTCTATTTATCTTTTATCGAAAATAATTAATCAAAAATTTTATATTTACTAAACTATAAAAGGTTGTAAGGTAGATTTTTCATTCTTCATTATTGATTTGAACCCTTAAAGATGTTTCTTCGTGGTCCATTAAATTATTATTTATTTACATATCAAATATTTACAGATGATAAATTCAACTTTAACTTTCGTTGTATAAAAATGCGTAACTAGGCAAATCAAATTGATCTTGTTGCTATCCATTAAGACACCATCGTACACTTTATCATATTTAAAATATTTTTATTTACTGATTTATTTTTGAAAGATGTGTGATTGATTTTTTTTTATATTTTGAGTGCAAGACAAAAAATCAGGTAATTCTCAGCCCCACCTTACGGGTCGTCCTACTACAATTAACGTATCAGATAATTTATTTACGTTTTGTTAAAGCTTCAAGACCAAATTTTGTGTTTTGTTTAGACCACCACTACCGCCGAGCTTGTTTTTGCCAACAATAATTTTCACTGCGCATCGATTTATGCCGAACCTGGGTCCCATTTGTCTTTCTTTGTGGTACTCGTGTAGAGGAAAAAAACAAAAACACAGATGCTTTCAAAAAATGAAAAATAGTAATAGTCGTGCCGTCACATCCATATAAAAAGTGGAAAAAAAAAACACCCTGAAAAATATAGAAGTTCGATACAATATTAAAAGTATGTGTGTGAGTATGCCCTTAGTAAGGGCGTTATAGAGAGCTGTCAAGTCTATGAGAAAAAAAAAAAAAAAAAAAAAAAACTCACCCTTCGGGCAGGAAAACGGGTTCATACATTCTTACTTGTAGTGGTATGAGCGAACCTTCTGTGACAATGTATCGGCATCCTGTACTATGCGCCTCCCCTCGTTGGTGGGACACTAAAACAACACAAATAAAACAGCAACACAAAGAAGACAAACTGATTGTAGACAATATAGCAGATAAATACATTCTTTGTAGTACTGATGTGGGCACTATCTCATTCTTGCTTCTCCCCGACATAAGTCCTCTGTCTACACTGTTATCCTTTTTTTCTTTGCTTTTTTTTTTTGCAAATGAGCCCATAGGTCCTGAACATTTAGATTTCGCCGAACCTCGTCATGACCTCCTAAAAATGCGGTGTAACAAATATTCATGTTTTTCCCAACGATGAGAAAAATAGTGGTTGTTTAAACCATCACTCCCTCCCCTCGACATAAAAAATTTGGAGAACCAGTAATATAACTTCATTAGGGGTATCGGTAGTACAGTGTGGAGAACCGAAAGAAACACAAAGATTGAAAATGTATTGAAATACCTATGCAATTTATTTCATAGTTTAAGATTTTTTTAATTTTAAACAAATATTTTTTCATAAAAAAATCACGAAAAAATTAATGGAACCTCAATTTTAAGAGTTGTTACGCATTTGTTGAAGCGGAAAAAATCGCAGAAGTTGGAGTACGTTTCCCATTGACCCACAAACGAAACAACGACAAAACTGGAACATGCAACGAATCGGCACAATGATTGTTTTATAGTGAAAATGATTCTTGTTAATTTTTCTGTTGATTGTCCTGTAAAAATGATAACTTAATCTATGAATGCTCAAATGTTTCGAATTATTACGAAACAACAAAGAATCATGCAAATAAGAATCTTTTGTTTTGATTCGGAACAACAAAGAATTATGCAAATAATAATCGTAGCTCATATTTGTCATGCATGCATTGATTTTGCAATTTTACTAATTTTGAGAACCGTGACAGAATTAGTAGAGAAAAACAATCATCAGTAACGACAATGCAAAAGAGCAAGACTGGCTGACTCGAGCCATGACAAGGTCAGGTGAGGGAAGAATGAGAACTCATAATAGTCTCAGAAAGTACATATGAAAGAGAGCATGGCTAGCACTAGTCCCAAGTCCTCACTCATCCCTTTGAACTCTTACACTTGATCTCTGATTGTATTGTTTGTCTCTTGTGCTCTCGTCCACGTCTCTGTACTCTCTGAGGCTGTGGTCTCTGTACTCTCTGAGGTTGTTCGTCTCTCATTCTGCTGTTCGTCTCTTGTGCTCTCGTGTACTTCTCTGATCTTTCTGAGACTATGGTCTCTGGATGTAGAGCCACCTGAAACCTGCTAGTTTCGAGCACTTCCAGCTAAGTCCTATGGTGCGGAAGTCAACCATAGTACAAAACTCCTCCCATAGTGTAGGAAGGTAAGGCTGAGAGAAGATCCCCGGTCTGAGATGTGGGAACTCGGAAGGTTCGGTCAATGACTCGTAGTCGATTGCCGCAGGTGAAATCTTCCTCTTTGCCAGATCCACCAGGTCACCCCAGTAACAACCGTAAGTGAGAATAAAAGGAACAGGAGGCTTATGATAGTCTGTATAGAGCTTCGGTCCGAAGCTGTGGAGTAGCTTCGTACCGCTCTCGTCAAGTTACCTTGTTGCTGTGAGCCAAACTGAATCGAAATGCTCATGAGTCTCTTTCCCCTTCTTTACATAGAGCCTCATGTCATGAATGGTACCTCCCGCAAAACTGGTGAGGACAACAAAGATTGACAGATCTCCCTGTCTGAAGCAAACCGCACTGGCATACTGGTATTGGATTGCATTTTTAAGTGCGATCTGCTTGAGGCTGGCAAGAACTGATCCACTGACTGGAAAGGGTTGTATTGTACTTATGTGGAAAAAGTGGGTGCTGAAATTGACTTGATGTCTTTGAGCAAAAAACACTGCCCGACTCATAATGACTTCTGGTGTAAATAATAATAATAATAATAACCTAGCAAAACCCGGTTCTAACTGTAGGTTTCGAACCACTTTGACAACTGAATGATGATTGACCGTTGACTGAATACTGGTTGAGTGTTGTTGCTTAAGTGCTACAGGAGTAACTGAGGGCTAGATGTCGATTGCCTTTGACTGGAAATTTTCTGATAACTTAGATGACCAGGTATTGTCAAACTGGAAAGGTCTCTGGACTCTGATCATATAACAGGGGAATGCTGCAAAAGAGCGGATTATTGATGAGCTTTAGTTTGCCAAGACATGGATGATAGACTCAAGCAGAGGATTCCGACATTCCTATGCCTCTTCAATCCCCGCTTTGGCCTGCTCCACTGTCTCAAGCATAAAGTTGGTACTGTGTGGCTTTCCGTCATGCCTGTGAAAGTAGATTACATACTCAATATATTCTCTCTCTCCCGCAGTTCTGATTGTAAATTCCCTCTGGGTTAATTTGTGTTTTTCCATGTCTTTACGAGCTTCCTCCTCCCATCCCTCTTTCTTATCCGTGTTTGATCTACCTTTCACCACCAGAATTTTGCCCTCCCCCATGCTTTTCTCTCATGCTTTCAAGCCAGGCTGTAGGTGGGATGGATTATGGGCGGCCTTGACAAATTTCGACGCTTTGAAGATGAGCGGTTCGAGTAGTTTGCAATCGTTTTACCTCTCACGACCAAACTTTTATTACAGGCACGGTAAGTAGGACGTTGCCGTAGAATCACTGCGCACAACCGTCACCCTCTTTGCCCCTTTGACGGGTTATCTCTAAGCAAGGCCTAAGGCTGTTAATCGAGCCTTAGGTCCCTGATGAATAGAGTTGTCTGATGGGTCAGTGACTTATTGATCACTGACAGCCAGGGTGGGCATGATTTGAGAGAGACAAAAAAAATGTTTATCGATTGCTCTGCAAATAACTCTGTAAATGACTTCCATTAGTGCGGGTCAACAATCGATCCTTATCTGAGTTCGACTCTGGTCGATGTAGTAGTTCTCAGGGACGAGCTCGTACTGTGGAGCTTGCTCGAGCGACAGCAGAGGCAGAAAACATGGTCCAAAGCACCAATTCCCTCCATCCCTCAAAACTGCCATCTCTCACGAGATTCTTATTTCAGGCTTAGTATAACCAGACTGTCCTGACTGATTATCGCAGACTTTAACTGCGTTAAATCTGTTAACTCACGACTCGTATTAGAGTGTAGGAAAACCTTTGATAACCGCTGTCTCGAAATTTCAACCACCAGTACAGTGGAGCACACAGAGTGTCACGGAAAATTTCCAGCTACAACTCCCCGTCGGAGTTAACTGGACGGGCTGCGTCGCTGCTAGTGCATGACCGCAGCATTAAGCATCGCAGTCACTACGACTGCACTAACTAGCTCAAGTATTGAAACGGATACACTTTTCGTGCACGACGTTCAAGACACTCATGCAAATCAAGCAACCAACCCCCAACAAGTCCAAACAGAGATTAGAGCTTTAGTTCCCCCGTGTTTTCGAGTCCAAAGTAATCCAGCGGTGATATAGGTCAGGTATACATCTCAACGGTTTACCCCATTCAATCAACGCATCGAGTGTTGTTATAAGAGGACTCCACTCGAACAGTACCCCTTGTTACTGACAACGTTCCTGCCCATTCATAGATCTCATTCCAAAACAAAAAACATTAACTCAGACCCTTTCCCCTTTTAGAACAAAAATGAGTGCTGACCAGAACTTATCACTTTTCTTTTTGTTCCCACTAGTCCCTGTCGATTAAGTATTTTGCAAGAAGGTACGCGACCTTCCTCAGAATGCACTGATTTCTGCCCATCGAGCTACAGGTCTCACCACTCGTTAGGACTGGCTAACGTTTCTCTCATTTTCTGTCAGCCTCTTCACTTACAGTTCACTCACCGACTAGCAGGTTAGAGCCCCCTCAGTCAGCACAGATAACCTTGCACTCACAGACGAGCTCACCAGCTCTAGGCGGAGGGGCCAATCTCCATCTTTTCTTAGTAAATGCATGCTCATGCAGGTGGCACAATCTCGTCAACTAAGACAGACGACGACCCATTACAAGATATTCCGGAGAAAGAAAGACAATGTTTTCGATTTTGATTTAGCTGCTCTTTCACTCACGCCCTCATACCAACCTTCACTCCTAACAGGCACAGGAGATCACAGTTAGACACAAGGCAACCTGTAATAGAGGCGATAATGGGAACCGGAGGTCTCCCTTCAATACATCTCAAAATCAACTCGAAAGGAAAAATACTTGTCACGCAGTCAGGGAGTGTTACTAGTCGTTATACCTAACGAGATAAGTATATCCGATCATTCCGATGATTGAGTGATACTACTTTTGCCCTTGTGCACGCATATTAAGGGTTATCCTGTGACGGGTATCAACTTTAATCATTTGGAGATCGCCAGGACTTTTAATACTTACCCGCTCCCTGCTTCCTAACAGTCTGCCTTCCAACCCCCCCCAATTGCTAGTACTCCTGATTAGTACTCCTAGGTTTCCAGAGTAAACTCCACATTCGAGCCGCAAATAGGACGACTAACAAGAACACGGTCTCAATACAGCTCATCAGCACGCATCCCACAGTTCCTCCCAATCTGTTCAAACTTTAGTGAAGTTCACTCGAAACTGCTGATGTCCGTGAAAAGACGCATGCACGTGACTCCTCTCCCCACTAGGCTTCTTCTCGCTCATCAAGTGTGTCCCACTCGCTTACCCCCCTTTCCTTCCTATGGCACGCCATGAGAGTCAAGTAGGCTCGGTACTTCTACCCGCTGAAGCTCACCTTGGCTGGTCTTACAATGTAACGAGGAGGAGGGATCAACAAGTAGCTTTCGTAATCTGGACTTTACACGAGGGAAACACCACTTATTCGCTCTACGATCCAAGAGACGGGGCCCTAGCACGTATCAAAGGCGAGATTATCGCATGCCTCTCTTTGCTTCACCCGTCGCATCAATAGTCACCGCTTGGTTCATTCAAGAAACGCGTTCCCTAGTGAGGTCATATGACTCCAAATAACCCATACTCGTACTTGATCTCTTCTGTTGCATAATCCCACTCATCGGTCCACACTCTCCTTGAATTAACCCCTTCATCGCACATTGGTTCAGGTTCTTACGACAATACTAATACCGTCGTTCAGTAGGCGCAAGCCTTACACGAAGGCATGGAGACATCAGTTGACGTCTACCGCATCGTGTAAACTCGAATCCAGCCCATTCGCCGACCCTCCTTCTCTCTTTTGCTCTTGTTCGCGCTTGAGGAGAAGGTTGATGTCAACCGAACGAAGCATACAAGTAACCCACTGGTCTTGATTACTCAACATCCCTAGTCAGCGAACTTCTCTGCGAAAACCAGAACTACACCTCGTTCCGCTAGTCACACACTAGATGGCCCAGGCGTGCGCGCAGGCTCCTATCAGTCAGGTGAGAGAGTAGAGTCCCCTGGCACAGCGCAAGATTGTAGTTTCAAACTGCGCACTAGTCGCAGGCTGATGATGACTATCCCACAAGAACCAAGTTCTTGTTGAAAGGCCCAGTTCACCGTGGCCACTCCATGCACTACTGCACTCCCTCGTACTTCCACCACCAGCTAGGCACCACTCTCCCTATCACACACGAACTACTTAGTTCCCCCCCGCCGTTGACCTCGGAGACTCTCTCTTCTTACACGTGTCTCTCTCTCTGTCTTGTGTCCGCTCGCACCCTTTTTTTTTGCCCCCTTGTTCAGTTCGCGCCCTCAACCCTTCTGTTGAGCCGAGCTTGCCTCTGGTCCGTCCTCCACCAGTCCCATCGGTGAATGGTCCTGTTGCCACTGCTCTAGGCCCGACCAGGTCCGCGTTTCCATGACACTTATTTCGCTTTTTCCCTCTGAGTCCTTGTCCCGATGCGCCTCCTCCCGCTCTACCGTGTCAGTGGATGTCTTGGCATCATGATAGGCCACGATCACCTGTACCTCGACCGTAACGTCGTCCCTTCTGCACCTCCGCTTGACCCGATTCTTCGCCTCTGTTACAGCAGCTTGCAATTTCTGATCACTTCGCATCTCCTCTTCTTTCCCCTGTTCTACGTTGATCTTAAGTCTGGCCACTTTTCCCCCGTCATAATTTAGGACCATAGTGATCCGAGGGCCTTCGTCTGACATTGGGGACCAACGCACTGTGTGCCGCCAACAGTCAGGCCTATAGCCGTGTAATCTCGTCCGGCATGCCATAGCCACCTTCCGCTAGGAATAGTCAGAGTCGATACTCAACGCACGTGTGCACAGTAGGTCTACCAACTTCTCACCTCACTGTCCTACCCTCCAATTCGTGTGAGCGCCAACCAAACCAGATGGCCCAGAGTCGAGGGCCTCAACTCACTGTTAATACTTTCACTGACGAGGGAACAACAAGCGCACCCTCTGCACTCCAGTGAAGAAACGAGGGACCACCCTCTCTTATAGAAAGTAAGAGTTCAGTGTCCGCTGCGTTTCGGCCGATAGAATACTAGTCGGCAAGCAGTGGTCCCATAACGGGATCCTGACCACCAGATTTTCTCCTCAAAAGAAACCCTCGAGTTATCATTACTGGGTACCCGCGTCGGATGGCAAGGAGGGGGTTTATGACGCTCTACAAGCGGGTGATAATCCTCCTACAGATGCAGCCGCGGGTGCTCCCATTTTGAGGCCTAATGCCCAGTACCCGGGCAAGCACAAACCGCAGGGAAATTAGTATGCGAGCAGTCAGTCTGCTAAGGCTACTTGCTTACAGTTGCGGTTCAAAAAAGTGAACCGTTCAGACCTCCTGAGAAGCGACTGGTTGAAAAGACCTGGAAAATTTTAGATATAAAATTAATAGTAATAGTAATAATAAAAAAAGGGGTACTAACAGAAAACGATCTATATCGACGCGACCCCCTAAAGTCGCTAGATCTTCTCAGACCAAACAGAGGCACATATTAACGTGTGGTTCAGACACGCGACTTCCTTTTCGTTCTTTATATATATATATATATATATATATATATATATATATATATATATATATATTTTTTTTTTTTTCCTGACACCTTCTCTGTTTGATGTGACAGACATCCCGTGCATCTAACCAATAACCTGACTAAAGGGCACTCGACGAGCAGCAGAAAAGACTGCGCCAGTCCCTCTACCTTCGCATCCCTGGGCGAACCCGACGGCTACCACGACCACAGGTGGGTAGTGCTCTACTGTATAGCAGGGTGCCGAGCCTGCGTGGACCAAAGGAAAGTTCATTGGCGCACCCTTTTGCCAAGGCAAACGCCAACTGGACCTGTCCACGTCGAGGCGCAGCTAAGGTACCAGGCCTGTGGAGGTTCGGAACACGCCTAACAAGCAGCAGAGGTCGGGCTGGTACTGGTACTGAGCAAGAATCTGGCACACGAAGGAGGGCCGGGACATCGTGCCCTCCGACAGCGTGCGTAGTCGCGCTCAGCCGCGCACATCCGCGCACGATCCGGATAGGGCGCACGCACGCAGCCGCGCACATCCTTGCACGGTCGGGATAGGGCGTGCGCAGTCGCGCGCAACCGCGCACATCCGCACACGGTCGGGATAGGGCGCGCGCAGTCGTGCGCAGCCGCGGATATCCTCGCACGGTCAGGATAGGGCGCGCGCAGCCGCGCACATGTGTGCACGGTCGGGATAGGGCACGCGCACTTGCAGTTAGCCTCACGCAACCTTGCATGGACGCGCGGCTTCGCACAGCCCCCGCGCAAGCAAACGCACAACTTCGAGCAGCCCCGTGCGTGAGCAGGGACGTCGCGCCTACGGGCGCGCGCACTCGGGCGCAGCCCCACGGCTCATCAGCACGGGCGCACCCGCCCTGCAGCCCATCTGACGCACTCCAAGAGCGCACCGAGGAACTCACGAGGGCACGCACCAAGGACGCACCAGGGCGCACCAAGGACACACCCAAGGGCGCACACAAGGGCGCACACAAGGGCGCACAGAAGGGCGGCGCCAAGGGCGGACGCTAAGGTCGCACCAAGTGTGCACACCAGGGACACACCCAAGGGCACGCACTAAGGGCGCACCAAGGATGCACCCTGGACGCACAGAAGGGCGCACGTAGGGACGTACGCCAAGGGCGCACGCTAGGGTCGCACCAAGTGGGCACACCAAGGACACACCCAAGGGCGCACACAAGGGTGCACGCAAGGGCGGACCTCAAGGGTGGACGTCAAGGGCGCACGCTAAGGTCTCACCAAGGGCGCACATCAGGGATGCACCCAAGGGCGCACCAAGGATGCACCCAAGGGTGCGCATAAGGGCGCATGCAAGGACGGACACCAAGGGCGCACTCAAGGGTGCACACCAGGACAAGGGCAGACACCAGGGACGCAACTAACAGTGCACACCAGGGAGGCACTAAGGACACGTGCTGTCAAGGACTCGCTGTATGGGCGCTGCGGGCGCTTATAAGGATTAGTAAAGTTCGAACGAGACCATTATGAGCCGGCTTCCTTGAGAGAGTATATTGTGAATCGGGCTTTCTGAAGAGGTACATTGCGAACCGGGATTTCTGAAGAGGCACATCATGAACCGGAAGAGGTATATTGTGAACCGGGCTTTCTGAAGAGCTACAATGCGAACCGGGCTTTCTGAAGAGGCACATCGTGAACCGGAAAAGGTACATTGTAAACCGGGCTTTCTGAAGAGGTACATTGTCAACCGGGCTTTCTGGAGGGGTACATTGCGAACTGGGCTTTCAAAAGAGGCACATTGTGAACCGGGGTTTTGAAAGGAGCGACATAATGAGGGCATTGCGAGACGCACTTGTTTGTAAGATCGAGACTCAACCCATCTGGGTTCGTAGAGGGATCCCTGAGAAGTGAGGACGACAACGCTGGAAGGAATGGTCACTGTTGACCTTGAGCTTTGGCCCTAGTGGGCGCGGTAAGCTACCTCAAATACGGAGTGTTCGAGCACGATTCTCCGGGATCGACGAGCACAGTACTTGCGACATCCGATCGGGAGAAGAATCAGACTTAGGCTTGAAAGATTTGTCGGGACTCAAACTGACTTTCCTGACTCAGAATAAAGCTTTACTCCTACGACTGGGAGTAGCGTTGTAAACCCTATTATTCTGGATTAAATGCGAGTGATTGTTTTATTCTTGCAAGCAGTGACTTGCGAAAAACCTGTGCGTGTGTCCAGGGTCGGTCACGGTCTATTTTTGGGTGGATGTGGACTAACGCGGATTGTGCAGGTTACAAGAGCCCCGACCAAACCTCCTGTGGGTGACATACGTGGAGCGAGGTATAGGGTTTGGATGGCGTGCAGACATACCATTTCTACCGGTCGAAAGTGGCGCCGTTGCCGGGGAGGGCTGCCTCTCGGGACTTCGGTCTGCCTGTAATCGCTGAGGCGAGGAGGATTAGGAGCGGGAGTTTAATACTTGAGACTCACGCTAGACATTTCTTGGTGTGTGCAGGTGCGGTGCAAGAGTGAGTGAGGGGACGACGGTTGGGATTCTGCATTTTTGTGATTTTGTCGATCCTTGCATTCTTGTGATTTCATGCATCTTTCTTCCTGCATTTTCCTTGTGATCGAGTAAGATTGTTCTGACCTTTCCGACCCTATGGTCAATCTACCTTGATCTGATTCTGAGAGAGAAAACCGTGAGGAGGGGACATACTGAAGGGAACAAAGGGGAGGGGCGAAGCGCCCCGGATCTGCAAGGAGCTGGGTGGGACTAGATAGGCTAGTTGATTATGATGGATAGCTGGGGGGATTGAACCACAACACGTGTCGGTGAGAGACCATGCTTGAGGCGGACCGAGTAGAGGCATGGGTAGGAGAGTGAGGATGCACGAGTGAGACACCGCTCCTTCGTTCGCGTGTGACTTCGGTCACCCTAGGACACACGAGTTGGTCAACTCGTGTCCAGGTCGCGGCGGAGGTGGTAGGCCAGTGATGATAATACGCTGATCAATCCTCCTTCTCGACACGAGGGTAGGGAGAGATACGCCACAGGGCGGTTCTTTCCTAGGCCTGTTGACGTCCTGAGGGGATATAAGAGCGATTAGCGGGGGCCTATCGTGGGGGTCCGTGAACTCAACAGTCCGAGAGTGGGCACTGGAAAGGAAATAATGAGAGTGACGGTTGTGTCTTGATTAGGAATGGTATTCATCGAATAAAAGTCTCAAGTGCATATTAAAAGAGAGAGTGGCCTGCTTGACGTCGTTAGTTTACCTCTAGAAAGGTGAAGCAAGTACAAACTTGTTAGAGAGCAAGGGTTGATAGTGAGGTAAGGGATTTTCCTATGGGCAAGGATTGTGTGTCAACCTAGGCTATGTGTTAGAGGAGGCAGAGAGAGTGATCCACTTCAGGCGGAGGTGAACATCAGGTTCTACCTATCAGAGGAGGAGTGAAGGTTTTTGATCATAGATACCGCGAGACATTGTCGTGCCCTTTTATGCCTTACATCCCTTGGACGCAGGTACGGATCGCGTCTGTTCAGCGAGTCCTTGGAGGGGTTTGATGATATAGCACATTATACGGTCCGGTACACTTACGATTGGGAACTCCCTTGGTCCTCGTAAGTGAGATCTACTGTAGTGCCAAGGTTCCTTACCGGGTTCATCTTTGGCAACGGCAGTGCATACCAAAACCTGGTGGCTGTGATTCGGAAGGCTATTCAGTTTAGACCGTCTAAAGTAGAACTTGCTTGGCTTGTTATGTATTGCTTGGATAGGGGGGTACCCTCGCGAAGGGAGCTTCGTAGAGTCGTCTTTCGAATTAGAAAAGAGATGCGTCGAGCGACTACTGCAGGAGAGGTAGATAGAGCCAGCATATTGGACGAGGAACCGGTGATCGACTAAATGCCTCATTACAGTGAAGAGTACCCGACCGAGTTACGTCAATTCAGGTACAGAGAGCCTAAATTCAGTGGTGAAGATTGGATAGAATTCACCTTACCTGGAAGGGCTGTCCAGACACCTAACAGAGCGAAGGTAGACAGGACCTGAAGGTCGATCTTGTTAAGGTCAGGGGCTTAGTTGCTAATCGTATCGTCCGTAGGATTCAATCAGGATAGGAGGGGAAGAGTGATACCAAATTCACTTGAGTTAGTGGTGAAAGGTTTCCTGTATTACCAAACCTCTGTGCTAGCGGATGTAGTTCTCCGAGCAGTAGAGCAAAGCCATGGGGACCCTGACCTGGGAATAATACCAAGTCTGGAGGACGAAGTGACGGCCCGAGACTTGTTGAAGGAAGAGGTTGAAAAATACCGCGAGGAGGAACTGCGCTGGGATCGAGAATTTAAATGAATAGTGGTTTCTCTTCGTCTTGCTCGAGAGGGGTTCTTGCCATAACCTGAAGAGGCATTGAGATTTCCTGTTCCGTTGTTTGTTTTAGAGGGATTCCTAGATCGTTTAACTCACATTCATTGAGCATTCTTGGAGATTCAGAACCTCCTGAGGAGCAGTGACGAACACCACGCGTACTACGTGCTGTGGAAGGAGGGGCCTAAATTCGGTGACGCGGCGCTAGAGTTAGTGAAGTTGATTAGAGAAGCTTCGCCTAAAGGTCCGAGGGAAGCTCCCAGAGAAGATCAACCGACTGAGTTTTGGGTCAACTTTGATAAGGCCACTAAAGAGCCGTCGCTATAGGTCACGAGGTTAACGGAGTTGTTCGGGAGTAGGGAAGCTGATGACATCAATATAATAATGCCCCTCTTAGATCCGTTTGAGTTGCTTTCCTATTACCGCTCTCTAGAGCCGGAGGAGGAGGAAGATTAGAGGGGTTGGGATTGAAAGGTGGCCCATCACAAAGCCTTTAAGGATAAGATGAGTTTGATCCTTAGGAATGACCGATCTTCTGTCGGATAAGCTCGCTTGGGTGGAAGGAGTGAATTGGGGGTTGCCATCGTCCAGCGATCCGGCCATAGAGGCATTGTTGAAAAATTGGACTCCTTTGACCTCGGGGGAACCTTTTCCTTATGTAGTTGAGAACTACACTGCAAGCATGGATGGGGAATTAAAGGAGAAGGTTTACTTATTATTGACTAGATTCGTAGAGACAGACGAGTACGACATAGGATTTTACAACCGGAGAGGAAGGAGACTGTCGGGGGCACTATGGGGATGCCGGAATTGGGATGAAACTATAGCCTACGCCTATCAGAGAAGGCTGGAAAAGGATGGGAAAAAAGTTAATCTAGATATAAGGCCAAGGGAATACAGCGTGATCCCTAACCCGCCTATTTCGGACAGTTGCCTGGATGGGAGCAACTGGGAGCCCATGATAAAAATATGGTGCCAAAAGCGAGATGCTGGGGAAGGTAAGTAATGAGTGGGGAGAAATCTATCTCGAATAAGAAGTCGAAGGAGAGGTTTTTTGTGGGAAATAGGCCATCGAGAGAAAAGTATGAGGCCGTCTGTGCGTCACTAAGTTCATTAGGGAGAAAGGAACCAATTCCGTACGAAGTTGAGACATACGAGTTGGTCGACAGCGGCTGAGAACAGATACGTCTGTATGTGATGACCATGCAATTTCTTGGAACTGGGGTGTGCGATGTGCGAATCTAGTTACCAATAGAAAGGAAGATCGACCTCGTTTATGACCGATGTTGGGAAAGGGCAAGAGAACTGGTGGAAGAAGAAAGGGATAGATTACGCTCAATAGGTAAGGACGTCGTATGGAGTACAAGGATAATGACCTTTGAACGACTGCCGAAACCTCCGGTTCCTTATGAAGCATTGAGAGATGGGAGGTAAGAAGTAGTGATCGAGTTTGTCTCGCGCCGCAGGTCGCCAATGGCCAAAGGAGGAGATTGTAGATCAGAGGGCGTAAACATAGTTCGGGAAGGGTTGAGGTGAGACCTTGACAGAAGAATATCAGATGACATGTACCAGCTACTGAGGAGATGAGCCTCAAAGGATCTGTGCACGTTAGGAACTTCGATCTGTAGAAGGATAAGTTGCTCAAGAACCGGGAGGATTGAAATAAGGAGAGGAGTTGCTTGTCTCAATGAACAAAAAAACGAACTGTATCTCGACACGAGTCTGTTTGGGATAGAGGGTGATCATGAGATTAGGGACGGCAGAGGAAGGTTGATAGGTATCTTGAGGGCTGTAAATAATTAAATCCGATGAGTGAGGTCCTTCCTTTCCAACCTTGGTTTCCTCGAAGCACGGGAGCTGAGAGATTGAGTAGGGAGGAGGAAAAGCGGCTTCTGAATTTCTTGAATAGGTTAGCCTCGAGAAAGGTTTTCCCTTACGTAATCGCAAGGTACGAGGCTTTGAAGAAGCTTAGGTTGGGGGGCGAATGCCTTTATGTGTTGATCTGTTACGACACGAGGATCTATGTGCCGCATGATAGATATAACAAAAAATGGCGCGGTAGTTGTTGGGAACGGACAGTTGGGATAGTTCTGGTCCTTCTGGAAGAGAAGACGAGATTGGAGAGAGATGGTGAGATTCATGTCTGAAGCATTGCTGTAGTGCCTTTTGAAGGAATACCTAAACCTCGGCCTAGCATGGACGCGCTCCAAAGGAATGGATGGGAGGCAATAATAAAGTTTGTACGGAGAATTAAAGACGGTAAGCCGACGGACAGTAGCGTTGCTAAGACTGGAACTGAGACAGAGAGCGATGCCAATAATAGTGACTGAAGAGGAGAAAGTAAATAGGGTGTCTTTCACTGGAAGGATAACGTAGGTTATTCGAATAAGGTCAACAAGATCTCTGGATGAACGAAGCTGCAGGCGTCTAGCCGAAGAAGCGATAGAACGAGAACGGTCGAGGTTGCCAACGTTAGTAGTAACTGAAAGGCGGATAACTTATGACGTAATGGTATGGTCGCAGGGATAGCTGAAACACAAAGAGGAGAAAGACGAGACAGTCCAAGAGGCACGATCCCACGTGTAAGAGAAAAAAATGAGAAGATAAACTCGCTTATTGAGATATATCTAGACCCAATAAACGATAAAGTGGTGGAGCTAGTGGATGACTACAAGGAGTGGAGCAGTTCTACAGATGAACGAGGACTCCTTGCACTTGAAGAAAGAGTACAGGGATTGGCTTTGATCTATAAGGAAGAGAGAGAGAGAATAATTAACTAGAGGGAAGAATTTATGGGTAGAAGAATAAGAGAGATCCTTAGCAAGACCAGAGAAATAAGGAATGACTAGTAACAGAGGAGTGACCCGAAAATATCAGCTCATTGGGGGAGCGAAAATAGAAGGGTGTTTGGTGAGTGCTAGAGTGGAAGTGATACATGACGAAAGGTTGAGCCAAGAAGAGGAAGCAGAGTCTGCTAGAAAGCTGATTAAAGAAGCCAGGATCTGTGCTATCTGGAGAGCGGCCGACGGACTTAGATTGACAAAGATTGAGATTCACATGATACCGTTTGAAGGAGAGGCGCTTTTCAGAGAGTGGAGAGAGACCGTAACAGAGGCGAGAATAAGACTGAGGGAGGACGCCGGGGAGCCCAGAGAGTTTTCTAACGACATAGTCGACGGAGTCTCGTTGAGAACTTTGGAGGCTAACTCGTGCTATACAAAGGCTGTGCTGACCACTGCTTTAGTTGTTAGAACTGAATGAGAGGACAGCGACCTCAAGGCATTACAAGAAATACTAAAAGGCTCCAACGATAGAATCTTAATTGCCTTGAGTCGAGTATCCGAAAATTAGTTAGGAAGGATGGATGCTAAAGGCGCTTATTTGACCTCAATAGGCAGGGACGTTAAAACACAAGAGTCGAGAATGAATACCTCAAATACGAAAATGGGTATAGAGATTGTGAGTGACTCGGAGAGATTGAGGAAGGCCTTAAGAGAATTGGAGAGTCGAGCCAAAGAGCTTGAAGGGCGTGGTGCGAAGGATGAGGGATGGAGGAAAGAGGTCTTGAACAGGCCCAAAGTGTCGCGGTTTACGGATTCCGACGTTAGGGAACCGTGGAGAGAGGCCCCTAGTGAGCCTTACAGAAGCAGCCCTAACTCTATGGCGTACGCATCGGGCTCCTATGTGTCTCCTTTTTTTGGGGTCCTGGTGTACCCGTCCCCGACATTAATCGGGATCCAAACAATCTTCACGGGAAAGAACGTCTCTCAGTTCCTGGATGATAGAGAGGTTATTGGAATGAGGGGGGAATGGAGTGATCAAGAGATGATTGCAAATTTCCTCCACCATACGATACCAAAGATAAACCAGGAAGTAAGGAACGTCATCCCAGACAATGGTCGTTGACTGACGTTCAGGGAAAGGGTTACTAGAGTCTTCACTTGTGATGAAGTCTCCTACTCGGCGGAGGATCAAAAAGAAATAACAAAAGGGGAGGAGGAGGGAAGCCTGGTAGCGTTTGTGAGGAGATATGAGAAGGCTTCGAACCCATTGGTGGAAGGGGGATTTATGAGAGAACTCGAGAGGTGCAGGATATTCCTGGGGTTTTTATCGCGAGAGAAGCGTGAGGTGATTGTATGGGACCTTCCCTCTAAGGGCGTGATGTTTGCCCAAGTCAGGGCCTTGGCCCACGATACGGAAGGACAAAGTGCAAAAACGCATATCATGAAAGTTCTCGATAACCTAGGAAAGAGAGTGACTATGGGAAGGGGAGGACGAAGGCTTCAATCCGAAGATAGAAGACCCAAAGTTGAAAGTAGGGACTCCACTACGAGCTCACATAGGATAGGGGAATCTACTAGGAGCGACAACGAATGGAGGAAGGGAAGCCGATGAGATTGGAAAAGAATGATGGGGAGTGGGAGACCTCTTAATGGTCCAACACTAAGGATAACAAGTGGAAGCCTAAGGATGAGATAGAAGTTAGGAAACCAGAAAGACGTGAGGAAGAAATGGCAAAGGAGATAGAAGTCTTAAAGGCGGCAATGAAAAAGCTGCAAAATTGTAGTCAGAAAAAAGAGGAACCTCCTGTTCAGGCTACTCCGCGGCCAGAGGGCCGAAAAAATGGAGATCCTTGTCCGAAACGGACCTGGAATGATAAGGCGTATATGTACTGTGGAGACGAGGACCACAAGAAGAGGGATTGTCAGACAATGCCAGATGCACTAAAGGAAGGTATCATCGCATTAGATGATAGGAAGTATGTGATGTGGGCTGATGAGGGGAAACCTGTGCCCTTCCTTCCTTTGATGAAAATTAATGTTGATATCCGAAGGAGAAGAATGAATGAAGCAAAGGGAAAACAGGCGTAGGTACCGACGACGGCAAAGGTTTCCCGAGTGATTTTCGAAGACGAATTAGGTGAACCACCGGAGAGTCCAGGGATGAGGATTTCCTCCATTAAGTTTGAGGAAACAATGAGTGATAGCGAGACTTACATATGTACCCAAGAGGTGGGAGAATAAAGTAGCCGAAAGAAAGAGGACCATGATGAACCAATGGCGGATGAGCAAATGAAGTCGCCCCAGTCGCCTCAGTCCCTTAAGAAAAGAAGGGCCAAGAAGTTCCAGCTAAAAAACTCGTTGAACGAGGTTAATTTGAGGGAGCCATTGAGAAGGGCAATGAATATGCCCGTTCCTATCACTATCAAGGAATTCATAGCTGGTTGTGGGCCGGCGAAAGATGAACTGATAGGAATGATGAAGAAAGTTAAGGTGTCGCTGGTGAAGAAAGTTAAGGTGTCTCTGGAGACTCAAAGGTGGTGACAAAAACCTGTGTCTTGATAGCTGAGAAAGGATCGGAAGAAGGAGTAGAGCCCGTTGGAGGCAAGGGCGACTACTTTTACGTCCTTAGTAGTGAGAAGTTAAACGCCACTGTAAATGGGGTAAGGATGAAGGCTATTGTCGATGACGGGTCCGAGCGTACCGTCTGTGACGATAAGGTAGTGCGAGAGCTTGGACTAGAGGTGGACAAGAGTATTGCTATGACTATGGTATCCGCCAATAAGCTGAGGCAGCCGACACTTGGGGTGTGCCATAAGTCCAAGGTCGTAGTAGCTGGAGTTGAGGCCACCGTGCCAGTCTTCACGGTAGAACATTGTTCATCGGAGCTAATCCTTGGGATGACATGGCTGACACATGTCAACGCCACTACCGAGAATAAGCGGGATGGGAGTCAGACAATCATCATAGATGAACCTGATGGGAGCAGGGTTACATTGAAGACAGTAAATGAATTTGATAAACGACACAAAATTTTCGTGCAGAGTAAAAACCAGCTAATGACGTGGAGTTGCCAAATAGTCCCGAAGGAACTAACCCTAGGGCCACTTAGAGTAAAAGAGAGAAGGAATTGAAGTAGAAGATCTAGAGGACAAGTATGTGGTAGATGGGACACCTTATCCAAAAGAAAGCGATAACGATGAGTTCGGAGGATGCATAAATCTGTCTTTTTTGGAGGAATCCCCCCACACGGCGGGAGGAAAAGGTACAAAATTGTAGCCCAGAAAGTTAAACCAACTGCGGTTAGTCATGACAGGACTGGAGAGGTAGGGATCACTGAGAAGGAAATAACTCAGATGATTAGAGAACGGAAGAGCGCCGAAGGACAGAGAATTACTGAAGATAGATTGAAAGGGATGGATATAGACGATGAGAATATAAATGATGAGGAGAGAGAGTTGATAATTGAAACATTAAGGGCATGCGATAAAGAGGTAGCCTTCTGTGACGTGGAGAGAGGGCGAATAGATCCACGATATGCTAAACCCGCGAGGATCTATACGGTTCCGCACGTTCCGTGGAATGACGCAGGGTGGAAGTCTGCTCAGAATGAAAAAGAGATGATAGTAGACTTCCTGAAGGAGAAAATCAGGACGTTCGTAGCTGAGCCGTGTGAAGGTGCCTTTGCTAACAGATGGTTCTTCATACAGAAGTCGAATGAGAAACTGCGGTGGATACAAGATCTGCAAAAAACGAATAAAATCACGGTTAGAGACGTTGGGTCCTTTCCGAATGTGGATCTCCTCTCCGAAGGGTCAGCCGGCCGTTCAATTTACTCAGTCTGCAATCTTTTCTCAGGTTCCGACGAGATTCCACTTGACTACAGAGAACGACACCTGACTGCAATGCACACGCCATTATGATTAATCCAGATGATGGTGGTACCGATGGGGTGGACTAATGACGTCGCGGTTTTTCAAAGAGCGATGGTAGCTATCTGGGGAGAGCTTATACCAAATTTGGTGGAAGTTTTCTTAGATGACTTTCCAATCAAAGGATCGTACGAGAAAGATGAGACTGAGGTGAGGCCTGGAGTGAGGAAGTTCGTCGCAACTCACGCTGAGGACATTAAGAAGGTGCAAGTGAAGTTAGAAAACACAAATCTCACTGTGAGTGGGACCAAAAGTAGATGGGCAGTATCCTCAATAAAGATATTGGGTTATATCTGTGACAAAGACGGCAGAGGGCCAGACCCGGCAAAACTAGAAAAACTTATGAACTGACCCACTCCGCTCAGACATATCACCAACATACGTCAGGAGTGGTCGGGTTTTGGAAGAATTTCATAAAAGGGTACGCTGAAAAGGCAAAGTCATTAAGAATACTACTTCGCAAAGGAGTACAATGAAAGTGGTCGAGTGAACAAGAGGATGCGGTAAGAGTATTAAAGGATGAGTTTAAGGAGGGAGGTCAAGTCTTGGGTGTTCCTTATTTTGAAGATGAAGAGATAAGACATTTTGTGGTATGCACCAATGCAGACCCGACATTCATGAGTGAAGTCTTGGCTCAAAAAGATCCTGATGGCAAGGGAAGACCCCTCAGATTCGAGAGTAAGACGTTGAACACCACCGAATGAAATTATTCACAATTTAAGAAAGAGGTCCTCAGAGTGCTGCATTGCTTGAATATCTTTCGACATTATATTTATGGACGGAGGTTCGTGTTGCGGGTTGATTCAACGACAGTAGCTACTGTATTACAAGACTTTTCCTTGACAGACCCTACGATTACTAGGTGGCTCATGCACATAAGGATGTTCGATTATGTTGTTGAGCGGATATTAGAGGCTAAGAACTCGGTTGTGGATGAGTTGTCACGGATTCTGCTGGAAAAAGGAAACTTGGGGTCGCTTGGAGGGCTAGATAAGTTTCTGCAGATGAAAATAGGTTCGTTGAAGATGAAGCCTAATACTAGTGGCGCCTCTCTGTTCCTAGAGAACCTCTATACCGGTACGTACTACCAAATAGGAAAATATCTCATAGAGGAGGCCGAGGTTGACGATAAGCTCAGGAAGGAAGTTCAACAGTACTGTCTTAAGGCAGGCCACCTCTTCAAGAGGCCGCCTAAGAACGGTATGTCGATGAGAGTATTTTGTGATGAAGACGAGTAAAAAGAAATAATAGCAGAGCTTCACGATGGGATCGTTGAAGGACATAGAGAGGTGAAAGGTACTTTTATTAGTGGGATGACTTTTATAGAGATGTAGAGTCGTACTGTTAGACATGCGTGGAATGTCATAAATGAGCCTCAGTTAAATACAAGGAACCATTATTCGCTTCCTATCCGACCGCCGTTGGGTAGAAAGTTCACGTCGACTTAGTCAAGATGCCCAAAGGTGAAGGAGGAATGAATTATATCATGGATATCAGGGACGACCTAACTGGATTCGTGGAAGTGTGGGCGCTGGAAGAACGGTTAGTGAGTGTCTGACATAATATATCACTCAGTATCGATGTCTCGGGAAGATCGTCATGGACAGGGGGCCGGAGTTTATGGTTAAAGAAGTCCAGACCCTGCTCCAAAGAGTGGGAGTCCAGGTCTCATTGTCCTCGGCATACCCCCCGCGGACTAACGCCCCTGTAGAAAGGGGACCCCAATCTTTAGTAAACGCTCTCGGCAAATGGTGTGAGGGAAGAGAGACGAAGTGGCTGAAATACCTGAGGTTCGCAGTTTGGGCAAATAACGTTACTGTTCGATCCACCACCGGGTACCCACCATGCACTTTATGGTTCGGAAAACACTGCCCCTTACCCATAGAATTTCATAAGGACTCTAGGACGAAGATTGACTGGGAGGAGGTGTCGACCAGGGAGCAACTATTGAGCGCCAGGATTAGGCAAATTGCTGAAACACTCGAGGATAACACCCTGGACGCTATAGAAAAACTGAAAACCCAAGGGAAAAAGAAAAGGAAAGGTGGGATAAAAACCTTCGAGTGAGGCCGGAAGGAATAAACATTGGGAGCTTAGTCTTACTCTATGATTTTGCTCTGGAGAGGACGTGGACAGTGAAGCTAGCGACCAGATGGATGAGACCCTAATGTGTGGTTAAGAGATTAGAAGGCGGGGCCTCCCTGCTTGAGGAACTAGACGGGACTAGATGGAAAAAACCGGTATCCGACGCTCATTTAAAAGTATTTAAGGAACGGGGAGAAGTCCACCTGAATTTGGAGAAGGATAAGGGGAAGGAGAAGGTTGATGAGAAGCTAGTGAAACCTCCGGAAAGGCCAACGGTAGAACCCGTGAAGGGGTATACGTCATCCACCTATGAGGTAGGAGAACCCTCTAAGAGACCTGCAAAAAAGAGGCGACAAAAGGTCTTAGGCGTCCAAAATAGTCAAAGGAAGAACACAAACAAAAAAGGCGAAAGGTCTTAGAGTGAGCTACGCTAAGGCGAGAGAAGAAGCGCAAAGGTAAGGAAACCATTAAGAGTGTGGTAGTCGGGGATAAGGGAGAAAACAAACACCACCGCGAGAGGAGACAACGGAGAACCAAGAAGCGATTGGAGGTAAAAAAAAAGATGATTAGGAAAAAGCGAGACAAGAAAACGAAGCAAGAGAGAAGGACCCGACGAAAGCAGTAAGGATAATCTTGGGTTGATGGGTAAAGATTAGGAGTCAATGTTTCCTTCTCTTTTCCCTTGATATACCAAGATGGCTTGCCGGGGACGTCGAGAATGGGGGGGGGGGCTGCTGTGGGGCAGCTCCAGCCTTAGGCCGCCGTTTACTTCCTTGAGGGTAACACCTGTCGGGGACCGGAGTTGACCAGTTTATCCGGCTGGATCGTGACCGACACCAAAGGATACGGTACTAGATTCACGTGACAAGGGTTGAGATCAATGCGTCGAGAAGAAGTGGATCCCTTTGTTCTGGGTGAGCTCCATCTTGCTCGCACTATCGAGACCTATCCTTGCCAAGATACGAAGGAGCGGTTACTACAGGGGGAGGTCGAAGGCGAGGGAAGATGAACGAGAACGAGGAGACCGGACTTACCCTGAGTGTCAGGGCAGTGGGCCAGACGAAGAGGGGTTTGGGTCCTTAAGACGGGCCCTCAGGGATACTAATGGGCAATCGCCACCAAGGGTTCAGCGTGGAGGTAGAACGAAGAAAAGAAGGCTGCTCCGGCACGCATGGGGCCGAGGGGTGCGACCCAAAGAAAAGGGTTAAAGAAACCTGCGGGCTTAGGGCGAGGGAAAAGCCTCATAGAATTATTAATTCCGGGGTCCGGCCAGCGGAATGTGGGGACCACGGGAGGACAGACCCGGACCTAGGTTTGGAATGAACTCCGGTACCAGGGCGCTGCAAAAGGCCCGACATCCAACAAAAAGGTCCTGTTCGCCGAAAACCCTTTCGGGGGCCCAAATAGGGCCCGGCCTAGGTTCGGGAAGTGCCACAGTATCAGGGCGCTGCAAGGTTTTCGACTCCAGCGACACACCGGACTGCTGGAGCCTCGTGGAGGTGGGCCCAACAAACTTCTCGCATGCATGGGACGAGGAAGGGCAACCTGAGCAGGAAGCGGCTTGGATACGCACAAGGGAGGTTAGCCCATAGGCACACACACGACACACCGGGCGGGCACACTCGCACACTGCCGCGTGCACGGGCCCACAGCATCGCGATCCCCTCCCGCGCACAGGTCAGGAGCTGCACGCACGGGCGCGCAGCGTCGCACACCCCCGAGAACGAGTCTGGATACACGTGCGCACGGGCACGAAACGTTAAACAGTCATGCACATCTGTGCACGGTCGGGATCGGGAGCTCACACCTGCGCGCAGCCTCGCACATCCGCGCATGGTCGGGATATAGGGCGTGCGCAGTCGCGTGCAGCTGCGCACATCAGCCCACGGTCGGGATAGGACACGCACATCCACGCACGGTCGGAATAGGGCGTGTGCAGTCGCGCGCAGCCGCGCACATCTGCGCACAATCGGGATGGGCGCGCGTAGCCGCGTACATCCGTGCACGGTCGGGATAGGGCGTACGCAGTCGCGCACATTCGTGCATATCCGCGCGCGGTCGGGATAGGGCACGTGCACCGGCTTGCAGCCACACACATCCGCACACATCCGCACAAGGTCGGGATAGGGCGTGCGCAGTCGCGCACATCCGCGCACGTTCGGGATAGGGCCCGCGCAGCCGCGGACATCCACGCACGGTTGCGATAGGGCGTGCGCAGTCGTGCGAAGCTGCGCACATCCGCGCACGGTCGGGATAGGGCGCGCGCAACCGTGCACGGTCAGGATACCGAGTGCACAGACGCGCGACTTCGCACAGCCCCCGCACATGCGAGAGCGCAGCTCCGCGCAGCCCCGTGCGTGAGCAGGGACGTTGCGCCTACGAGCGCACGGCCCCGTACGGGCGCACTCGGGCGCAGCCCCGCGGCTCATCAGCACAGGCACACCCGCCGTACAGCCCATCTGACACACTCCAAGAGCGCACCGAGGGAGCTCACGAGGGAACCCACCAGGGACGCACCAAGGGCGCACCAAGGACGCACCCAAGGGTGCACGCAACGGTGGACGCCAAAGGCGCACACTAAGGTCGCACCAAGGGCGCACACCAGGGACGCACCCAAGGGCGCGCACCAAGGGCGCACCAAGGACGCACCCAAGGGCGCACACATGGGCGCATGCAGGGACGAACGCCAAGGGCGCACGGTAAGGTCGCACCAAGCGGGCACACCAAGGATGCACCCAAGGGCACACACAAGGGCGCACGCAAGGGCTGACGTCAAGGGCGCACGTTAAGGTCACACCAAGGGCGCACACCAGGGATGCACCCAAGGGCGTGCACGAAGGGAGCACCAAGGACACTCCCAAGGGCGCACGCTAAGGGCGCACCAAGTGGGCACACCAAGGGGGCACTCAAGGGCACACACCAAGGACAAGGGAACACATCAGGGACGCACACCAGGGAGGCACCAAGGACGCGTGTTGTCAAGGACTCACTGTGCAGGCGTTGCGGGCGCTTATAAGGATTGGTAAAGTTCGAACGAGACCATTATGAGCCAGCCCCTTTGAGAGAGTATATTGTGAATCGGGCTTTCTAAAGAGGTACATTGTGAACTGGACTTTCTGAAGAGGCACATCGTGAACCGGAAGAGGTACATTGTAAACCGGGCTTTCTGAAGAGGTACATTGCCAACCGGGCTTTTTAAAGAGGCACATCGTGAACCGGAAGAGGTACATTGTGAACCGGGCTTTCTGAAGAGGTACATTGTCAACCGGGCTTTCTGAAGGGGTACATTGCGAACCGGGCTTTCTGAAGAGGCACATTGTGAATCGGGGTTTTGAAAGGAGCGACATAGTGAGGGCATTGCAAGACACACTTGTCTGTAAGATTGAGACACAACCTATCTGCGGTTCGACGAGGGATCCCTGAGAAGTGAGGACGACAGTGCCGGAAGGAATGGTCACGGTTGACCTTGAGCTTTGGCCCTAGTGGGCGCGGGAAGCTACCTCAGATACGGAGAGTTCGAGCACGATTCCTTCGGATCGACGAGCACGGTACCGACGACATCCGATCGGGAGAGGAATCAGACCCAGGCTGCTTACAAGATTTGTCGGGACTCAAACCGACTTTCCTGACTCAGAACCGAGATTTACTCTTGAGGCTGGGAGTAACATTGTAAACCTATTATTCTGGATTAAATGCGAGTGATTGTTTTATTCTTGTCAGACAGTGTGACTTTGCAAAAACCTGTGCGTGTGTCCAGGGTCGGTCACAGTCTATTTTTGGGTGGATGTTGACCAACGCAGATTGTGCAGGTTACAGGAGCCCCGACCAACCGTCCCGCAGGTGATAGACGCGGTGCGAGGTATAAGGTTTGGACGGCGTGCCGACAGACCCTTTCCACCGGTCGACAACAGGGACACTGTAATGCTGGTGACCCTTGCAGGGATGTTACTAGACGAAATAATAAATGTCTTACTCGCAAATACAGTGACAATGTTGGCTTCTTCTACAAGTCAACTAGCGTGGCTGCCTCTTCCTGTGCAACAACACAAAATTTTACCTGCAAATATGGCGGGCAGGTAGACTACCCCAAAAGAGCAACCTCCTCCTATGCAAGAACAGGGAGAGGTAATCGCACAGGTATCTGAAAAAATAGTGATAAGAGGCACAAGGCAGGTTCATGCAGTTAAACCAAATACCGCATTGGTCGCTTAAACAGGGGTGCCCACCCTCCCCCTATTCACCGGTAAGAGAAAATTATTATGCTGGTGTCCCCTAATCAGGAGGTTTTTCACCACGGTTTGAAGGATGGAATGGTACCAACATCCGCCACAAATATGAATTTAAATGATGAAAATAACATATCAAAAGAAAATATGGAGAATTTTTTAACAAACAAAATGAAACACATGGGGTTAGCTACTTTACCACCTTCCCTAAAAACATCCTCAACAGAAGTGGCAATATGTTATAGTTTGGTCGAAGGGCAGAAAATGGTGTCCTTAGCAGAAAAGTCAGAGGGACATTTGTTGCTTGGCACAAGTGTCGCCCCGGATGTTGGACCTGCTGTCAACAGATGAACCCTAAGGAAACAATCGTTTTCTTGTCTCCACTTATCTTCCTGAACATGATTTAGGCAGAAGTGCAACAAGATCCATTCCCGCTAGCAGGTATTGAATGTTTGCCATCTCTCACGGGAAGTCATAACACAACAACCGAGGATATTCTTCTCCGAAAATAAAAATAAAAAAATTAAAAACTAGAATGCAGTCAACATTTTCAATTTAAATGTGTTTCTGTCACGGATTCTTGAATTTTGCTAAAAAATGAGAAAAATTGTGAATGTATCCAACCCAGCCACATAGTTGGGTAGGGATGTGTTGTATTCGAGGGATGTCTAAAGTAAATTTAAAACTGAAACGTGACTGCGTGGTAGTTAAAAAAAAAAAAAAAAAGGAAAAGGGATACCAAACTTTGAACGTGATTGACCTTTCATTCATCCATGGCTTCGAGAAGTGCATCCACATACATTGTGGAAAGTGCTAATGTTAGACCGAAGCCCATAAATTGAAAGGGCTGGCAGACATTGAATGTTGTTCATCTCTCACCGGGAGTCGAATCACAAACAACGTACATCCTCTTTTGCAAAAAAAAAATAAAAAAATGTAAAGAACATAATTACAAACTATAAACATGATTGCCGTCAGATTCATCCACTGCTGCCCAGAAGTGCAACTAGATATGTTGTGAGAATTCGTGAGAAGTGCTAAACGTGAAGCTATGAACGTGACTGCCCTCATACTCATCTAGTGCTCCCGAAAAGTGCAACCAGATACATTGTGAGAAGTGGTGAGAAGTGCTAATGTTGAACTGAAACCCATAAATTGAAAGGGCTGGTAGACATTGAATGCTTCCCGTCTGTCACAGGAAGTCAAAGCACAAACAACCTAGATACTTCTTCCGAAAAAAGGAAAAAAAAGGCAAGTATGTTGGAGTCACATAGGACGTTCAAACTCTGAATAGGCAACTTTAGAAGTACCCGAAATGAAGCAGAAAAAGAAACCCTAAATCTGCCAAGCACCACTGCGAGTAATGAAAGGCGCAATTTTAGATCCATTTAAACCTTGACATTTCAAAACTCATACAATGACATCTGCACCACTTTGTATTTTCTTGCCTATTTCAAACTTAAAGTGTGTCACAACCACAGTTTCCGTAAAAAAAGACGAAGGGGAAAAGGGATACCAAACTCTGAATGTGATTGCCATCAAATTCATCCACTTTTGCCCAGAAGTAAAAACAAATACATACTGAAAACTTCTAACGTATAATCTGTGTAGCATCGTGTTCGGGTTCGGTCACGTTCGAGACCGAACGCGAACGAGAACCGAAACTCTCCGAACACGAACATATAAATATTAAAAAAAAAAAAAAAAAACTTTCTCCAAAACATCTGAAAACAATATATGTGATGTAAAATAACAATACGAACAAGGTTTGCCTTGGAGATATGCTTAAGTTCGTAACCAAACTCGAGTTAAAAAAAAAAAAACAATTTTATTTATTTATTTTTTTAAATATGTTCGACCGAATACGTTCGGGTGGCGTTCGGCCGAACAACCGAACATGTTCGGACTTTCAGAAAAGCTCCGAACATGTTCGGACGTTCGGAAAAGCTCCAAACATGTTCGATGTACTACAAAGCGTATAATCATGCCCAATAAGTTGACAGACACTCATCGCAAAAGAGTCTTCTTCAGAAATGAAAAACAAGGTTATTTGTTTGGGGGGGGGACTATGGTTGTAGCACACTTTTAGTTTGAAACAAGCAACAGAAAACGAAGAGACGCTGATGTCATGATGTGAGTTTCAAAATGTGCAAGTTTAACAAAAGTCTAAAATCGTGCCCATTATTACCCGCAGTGGCGCTTGGCAGATTGTTACATTTTTTGCTTAATTTCGAGAACAACTACAGTTGCCTATTCTGAATGTTGGGTGTGACTTCAACGTACTTGCCCCTCTGGCACTTCTTAGATTTTGCTTTTCTTGTTCCTTTTCTTTGGTTTTTTTTTTTCCCCTTTGCGTCCGCAGAATTTCACATTCACAGCACACCAACATGACATCTTGCGGTCCATTTGCCTCTTTTCCCGGGCCCCATGGGCTTCCTTCGCCATTGTGTTACAAGCCTGGTGCCAAGCCCCGCCTAACTTCCACGTTAACCATCGTGCAATTGTCTTTCAAGCGGGTAAAGGTACTCCTCCTAGATCCCGATTTACAACAAAGAGAGCCGTCTGTGAAACAAATCAGGCGGCTGGCCCCTCCCACCCTACGTACAACAGACCCGCTCACCTGGATTGACGACCTATATTGGACTTTTCCACAAGCATACTCTAGGCCCTATTGTTGTGCATATTGACCCTCGCCTTTTCTCGCAAAAGGCGAGAGCCCTGCCGACCATGTCACGCAGAAGTTAAAGAAATAAAAGAAAACACAACTTGGGGACAAACGCTTAAATAATCCCTCTTACCACTAAGGCGGACGCGGTCGTGCCGTCCCTTTGCTGCTCTAGCAGGTTGCACCAACTGTACTTCCGGCGGTCCGCTACGATAGGATAGGTTCCTGTGGGGCTCCGTTATCTAATGTACGAGTATGGGGCCTCTCCGTACAAAATGTACAGGTAATATATGTACAAGACATGTTTGAGAACCTTTACGTCAACTCGTACGTTTTGTTCGCCCCCGTACGAAAAAAACAAATCCCTCATCAAATAATTATGAAGAAAATATATATTATGCAACAACACAATTTAAGCAATATTTGACTTAGGATCATCTGCAAATTCTTATTTAAATTTGAGAAAACAAATTAGGCAATAACAGATTAAAAAAAAAAAAAAAAAACTCGTACGCGGCCCGTAACGTACGAGTAGTCTACGAGTACTGGGTACGAATCCGTATGTGTAAAAACGTCTATACAGAAGGCAACGTAACCGCGAGGCATAACTTTCCTTCCGTAAGGGGCTGTCACCACCCTTAGGTGCGTATCCCTACCGAGCTACTAGCCCACGTACGAAAACTTTTATATGTAATCCTAAAGGTAGATAAATCGAGGACGTTTGTTCGTTCACTGTAGTATGGGAATGCTCAGTTAAAATGTTGTCTGGACCGTGATGTCGTCCTTTCCCTAGGGCACTGATCTCCTAAATACGAACTGACGTCGGCAACTAGTGCGGTTTCAACCAAGCGTGAAAACCATAATCAATCATAATCCCTTTTTATCTGGTTGGAAAGTAAACGAGAGTCGATAGTATTCAGATTCAATCACACGAGAACGACCTACTATTCAGATCCAATCGCACGAGAACGATTTATGCCACGTCGGGGAGAACACCAAACCTGATGTGGAAGCCAACCCTGCTCAATTCCGACTTGATGAGATATCGGCACAAGTTATTGTTCCCATCCCTATGAGACGAACAGGATCTAAGTTCCACCTCTTCCAAACAAGGACATCTGCCAAGAAACAATGTCAACGAAGCCTTCCATCTGACGTATGGGTAAGTCTATCAACATGTTTCAATGACCTTATGTCCATTGTAGTTCTACTAATTGAAACATTGTCTACCGTATGGGCACGGGGAACACAGCCCTAAGGTAGCCAAAGCAATGAGACCAAGAGCGCGTACGCGCGCATGAGAGAGAGAGAGAGAGAGAGAGAGAGAGAGAGAGAGAGAGAGAGAGAGAGAGAGAAAGAGAAAAAGAGAGAGGGTGAATGGCAAAATTGACATATGGGTCAAATTGCGACCGCAATCTATTTCACAGTTAGAATGATTTAAAAAAAAATATTTAGCGTTTTTCCTGGAAAGATCACGAGAAAATCAACGAGAACTCCAATTTTCAGATTTTTCACGCGTTCTTCTGAGCGCGAAAACTCACTGAGTTTGGAGTACTTTTTCAGTTGGCCCACTCATGGCTGAGTGGCAAAAATGAAAAATGTGCCGAATCGGCGCAACAATTATTTTGCGGTCTAAATGATTTTTTGAAAATGCTATAATATATTTCCTGGAAAGAACACAACCGCATCTATGGATTCTTAAAATTTCAGATTTTTCTGCGGGCTCCTCCGACTACAGAAAACCGTGTGCCTCTTGCAAAACGCCTGTTTCGTTGCGCTCGACCTCCTTGTTTTGAGAAGACGGGCCTCAACGCGTGGGCCTGAGGACCCTTTTGCAGTTCATATACCCTTACTTCTTGTTGGGGTCCGTTTTCAACTGAGGACCCGTCCAACGCCCCCCCACTTCACTTCGGGGTCCGCTTCCACCCGAGGACCGGTCCTTCCTTTTTCCAAAGGTCCCGGTTCTACCAGAGCTAGTTGTAGCCTGTAGGTAGTCCGCATTTTTGCCAAGGAACGGTCCCCCGAATGTTTTTGCCTCCTAAGAACCTACTTTGCGTCCTGGTCGCCTGCCGCAAAAAATGTGACACCTTGACACAGACGCCGAAGCACACTATACCACAGTCGTTGGGCTGCGAATATAGATAAGACCCATATGTCAGATCTCTGACTCGCGCCTCGCACGGTTCAAGAGAATGCCATGCGTAACCATTGCGCTCCTCTTCGTGCAACTTCATAATATTATCGCGCGATGTGGGCTAGCTAATCATCAATGTATGATGGTTAAACTCAAAAGCGTACTTTATCTTTCTCTCTCAACCCTTCTACTCTTACTGGTCCGTGCTTCTTTTGACCCAAACCTTTCCACTACAATGGTACCTACGCGCCACCATGTTGAGGACTAATTTTCTTTTTAGGTTAGAGCTTCTTATGTCACTAGCCTTTGACTCAGTGACTCCTCTCCAAAAGGTTTGTTAAGTCGGAACCCCTCGTCACTTAAGACTTGAAGAAACTCGGCTCACTCCTTTGCCATCATCTGCTCGATCCGGTAGGAGGTGGTCCGTAGATACTCCTTTTCCTTATCCGAGCATAATACTCAGATCTTAGAGGTTGCATCGTCACAACCGAGTCGACGAAGTATTATCCCCGACAAATCTGGTCCACTCTAAGGTGACAGCAAGGTCGGATCCTAAACCATACGAACCTCCGCCTTGGATCCTAGAGAGAGGGGGTGGAACCGTTTATCCCACCTCCTGCTCAAAACAAGAACTCGAACATAAAAGAAAACGAAAACTGACAGGGAATCAGAAAGAAGATGGGCATTCAAGATGAAACGGGTAATCCTTGGGATGCAAGCTAGGTTCATTACAATTCTGTTGATTTAATTTACTTCCGATCGATTCATTTTCACGAAAACTCTTAATTCAACTTATATCAAGTTTGGTTTTCAAAACATTCATCCGGTAAGAATGACGATGACAATGGTTTCTACTCCGGTATTGTAAATGTCAGACGATGTCCGTCCGACTTTGGTAAAGTTGCCCGAGCTTCACAACTTGATGAGCTTGGGTTTATCTGCCAAAATTTTACTCAAGCTTGATTTATTGAATTTTGAGTACGGACACTTGCTGATATTCGGAAGTGATGTGTGATGACCAATAGTGTGACAGGTTGCCTTCCGTTTTTGGCGAGGCTGCATGAACAAGAGGCCGTTAGAATGTTAAATCTGATTTTTTTCTACCTAAAATGAGGGCGCTTGACTGATAAGCCACACGATTTAGAGCCTAGATAGGTTGAAAAAAGTGGCCGCACCGTGTACGAGGCCATTGGGTGACTAATTAAAGGAAGATTAGTGCCCAGCCTCAGCACTGCACCATGGTCGAGCCCAAACCGACGACGATTTGGTGGAGGCCAGACGCTTGGCCGTGAGGCTGAGGTGCTTGGCGTACTGGCAGGCTCAAGCAGACCGAGCCTGCTGGCCACGGGGCTAGAAGGGTGTTGGGTCGCAACTCTTCTTATAGAAGAGCTTCCCCTACTAGGGTACTACTCTCGTAGTAGGAGCTAGCCAAGTCGGTAAATGTGCCAGGTCGATATGCCGCAGGTACAAGGATGGAGGTCAGAACGCCGCTGGGCTAATTGTTTTGGTAGGAACAGATGAGGTTGGAGCCAATAAGGCGCGACCAATTTCGGCCGCGCGATCAACGAGATCACGTGGTTGGAATCAGCAGCGCGGAGATTAACAGGGTTCCTGTGCAATGACGACATACATAAATCGGGAAAGGTCCATATTTTTTTACTTTTTCATAATTGAGTCCGCCAGATTTCGAACTCAAGTATGTATTTCAACAATTCATAAGCGTATCGCAACAAGGAGCAAGCGTTGGCTTAGATAAATGGTAAAGCGAAAAATAAAAACAAAAGGAAAAAAGGACTGGAGCACCATGTGGCGCAACATAAGGAAAATGGGAGTTACAACTCCCAGTAGGAACGTCCGAGGCTCGTTTTTTTCAGGCTGACAGGCATGTTTTTTTCTTTTTTTTCTTTTCTTTTTGTTTTCGTTGTTGTTATTGTTTTATTCTCGTTTGCGCCCCCCCCGTTTATTGTAGCAACGAGGAGGAGGAAGCGGTTGAATTGCGGCATATCTTCCCTGTTCTAGCAAAAATCTATTATCAGTTTCCACAACTGATGAGTTTTTGTTTTTTTTTTCCTTTCCTTTTCTTTTTTTTTTCATTTTTTTTTCTTTATTTCTTTTTGTTTGAAGAGCCATGAGGGCTTGTGGCGAGGCAAATGGGGGAGGCCGTGCTGTTTGCACCTAGATTCGATCTCGAGTCTGTATTTTGACAGTTTGTGGGTGCGCAATGGCCCCACGAAGTGCCCTCCGTCCTTGCCAGGGCTAGAATGCAGGTGAGTTTTATATTTTTTGAATTTTTTTTCTCTTTCTTTTTTCTTTTTTCTTAGTTTTTTCTAGTCCATTTCTTCCGTTTCGAGAGGCAATGAGGGGATTCGAACTTGCACGGGCTAGTCCATTTCTCTTTCTCCCCAAGCCCCGACGCTTGGGGAAGGCTGCACCTGAGTATAGTGGGATTCGAACTTGGGTCTGCACTTCAGAAAATTGTGGGGCACCAACGTCGCCACAAAAAAACGAGGGAAAATTTTTATCTTCTTTCTTTTTTCTATTTTTTTTTCCCCCTACTTCTTCCTGATTTTTTTTTTCTTCTAGCTTCGTTTACAGGCAGGTTCATCTGCTCTCCACCGAACATTCAACATGTAGAAAGCAGTAGGGGGAGGAGCACGAACCTGACTGCGACTCGGAGTCAAGGGAAGTGCATAATGAGGGGAGTTGTTGTGCTTGGAGTAAGACAACAATAAAAGGCTTGGTGCAACCTCTCCTCTATGCACGCGGCCTGAAAAAAGGGCCAAGTGCTTAGGAATTTGAAGCCCCGTAATTCTCCTAGGGGAATGTCAAGGATTGAGGCCTTTGGTATTGGTCAAGGGCCAACAATAATAACAATTTTTTGCACGTGGGCCAAAGTGATGACCACAACTCCTCCAGCAACTATAAAAGTTGGGTTGCCCCCTGAACTGCCTCACATTTGTGGTGAGCCTGCCCACACTCACATTGAGTGTTGGCTAGACGAAGAAGGTGAAGAAGAATGACTATAACTATGACTTGACAACCATAACCATGGTCCACGTTTGCGACATTGGGAAGAGACACTGCCAAATTGTTTTTGGCAGCGGCGCAACTAATTGGAGGGGTAGATGCTGCCAAAGTTTTGGCACACCAACATTACCTTATAAAGGGTTTATGTTGACTAAATTTTGGTGTGTCGACGACCATTATGTATGGTAGGGTTATACTGCCGGATTAACGGTGCGCAAACATCGACATTATTTTATGGGAAGGTGCTGCCAGATTGCCGCCGCGACATCAAGGTTGTTTTCAAAGGAACTGACATTTCGTTAAAACTAACATTTTTTTTTAAATTCACGAAAGTGGACTTGGTCAAAATTTCATTGCTCATCGGGTGAGGAAGTGGTTATCTCAGTTTGTCCTTCTGATGTACCTCGACGTAAAGTACCGTTAACATACATCCAATGGTCAGATCATCGAGAGTCGCTACGACACCCGATGATCTGATCATCCGACGTCATGGGGACAAAAAAACACTAAAAAATGTTGTTTTTTTGTACGCTCAATTTCGTGAATTTAGAAAAAAATGTCAGTTAAGGGTTATGTTGTCAGATTGTTGTCATAACGTCAAAGTCATTTTATGAGAAGATGCTGTCAAATTGTCGCCGCGAGGACTGTAAAATATTATAGAGGGGAGGTGTTTCCCTAGTGCGATGTGTGATGGTATTGCCATTTTAGTTTAAATGGTGTAAGTGTGGAGACAATCGTTTGCGTAAACTAAGGTGGTTTAGTAGAGGTGCCACCAGACGTTAATTGGGCTAAGTTCGTACTTGGGCTCCGACATTGCCATTTTGAAGAGTTGGTTTGGTCAGTTCGAAGCTTGTAGTGGACGTGGGCTAATCCCCCGGACTTGGTGGTGCAGTTGGGACTGTGTTTGCCCCACGTGAAACTCACTTTGGAACCACCCTCCTCGAGGGTTATCCCATTTCAGTTTGTTGCGCCGGTGAACTAGTCGTGAGGCGACAGTGAAGCAAGTTGAGAACCAAATTTGTTTGACATTGAGGACGACTATCTTTCTACTTGATTGCGACACTATCTGGATTCCTTCAGTGAGTCAGTTCGTATTTCACTCAAGGTCCGTTATGACTTAGACTTCATTCGCACCTGTATGAACTCACACTTGCTTGACCCTGTTCTTTGAATATTCTTTGAAAAGGCAAAGGAAATGTGTGTTCTCGTGTGAATGAAAAATGTCTGATACATGATATGGATTGTGGATGTTTATTTCTGTCTTTGATTTAATGAACGTACATGTATGAAAAATAATTGTGAGGAAGACACTCTATCTCCATGGTTTGATATCTTTAGTGGACAATTTTTCATCGTCATGCGTATCTAGTGAATTTTTTAAAAACCAGACTTGGTGTAAATTCAACTAAAAGTTTCCGTGAAAACGAGTCGATTGACAGTGAATCAAATAAAGAGAATTGATATAAACTTTATTGTAAAATCCAAATGATTACCCGTTCTATGTCGAATGCCCATCTTCTTTCTGATTCCCTGTTAGTTTCCATTTTTTTTTTAGTATGAGTTTCCAGTTTGAGCAGGAGGATGGGATACACGATTCTGCTTTGGGCTTGATCGCCCTCTCTCTCTAGGAAGTGGGGGTTTGTATGCTTTAGGAACTGACCCTACTATCGACTTGGAGTGAACCTGATTCGTTGGCAGTGGTACTTTGCCGACTCGGTGGTGACAACCCAACCTCCGAGATCTGAGACTTGTGCTCGGGCGAGGGGAAGGAGTATCCACAAACCACTTCCTAGAGGATCGGGCACATGATGGCAAAAAAGTGAGCCGGTTTTCTATAAGTCCTAAGTGACAAGGAATCCTGACTTAACAAATGTTTTGGACTGACCATCTTAAGAGCCACTAAGTGAAAGACTGATAACATAAGAAGCTTCGACATGAAAAATGAACTAGTCCTCAACGTGGTCGCACGCAAACACGGCAGTCGTGAAAAAGTTCGAGCCAAAAGAAGTGCGGACCCAGGAAGGGCAAAAGGGTTTAAAAAGAAAGATGAAGTAGGCATGTGAGTTTAACCATCATATAAGATGACTAGCCAACCCATATCATGCGATAACATTCTAGAGTTGTGCGAAGACGAACGTAATGGGTAAGAAGTAGGCGCTACTTAGAGATCTGGCATACGAGTCCTATCTGCATGTTTCAATTAGCAGAATTACAATGGACATAAGGCCATTGAAACATACCGATAAACATACCCATACTTCAAATGGAAGACTTCGTTGACATTGTTTATTGGCAGCTGTCATCTCCTGGAAGAGGCGAAAGTTAGGTCTCTTCGACCGCATAGGGGCTAGAAAAAACAACTTTGGTAGATCATCTTATCAGGTCTTAACGACATGGCCTAGACCGTTCTCGTGTGATTGGATTTGAAGATCAAAGACTTTCTTTTACTTTCTAACCAGATGAAAAAAGACTAGGATTGATTATGGTTTTCACGCTTGGTTTAAATTGTCCTAGTCGATCGACGTCAGTTCGTACTTAGGAGATGAGTGACATAGGGACTGAGTGACGTTCGAGTCCAGACGACGTCTTAATCGAGCTTGGCTATACTGCAGCGAACCAGGAAATGCCCTCGTCTAATCTACCATGTATGTAAAAACTTTTGTACGTGGGTCAGTAGCTCGGTTGGGATACGCCCCTAAGGGTGGTGACAACCCCTTAGGGAATGAAACTTGTGCTCCGTGGGAACCTATCATGTTGCAGGGGACCACGGGAAGTACAACTGGCGCATCCAGCTAGAGCGGCGAAGGGATGACGCGACCACGTCCACCTCGGAGGTACGCGAGATTATTTAAGCGTTTGTCTCCAAGTTATTTCCTTTTTATTTTCTTTAACTCCTACGTGACATGGACGGGAGGGGTTTCGCCTTCGGCAAGAAAAGGCGATGGCCTACACCTCGACCAGGGAAGAGAGTGTTGATCAGGCAAGACCTTTGGATCGCTTGATAAGAACTTTGCACTAACAACCACTTTGGGAATAGGAGGATAACAGACCAACAAGGGTATCTTCCACAACTCGAGCTCCTCTTGGTCCACCTAGGTCCACGGTGTGTTGTGCATCCAAGACGTCTGAAACCATGACACCTAGGAATGAAACACAACCCAACAATTCTGAAAAAAATTGCTTCCAAGATGCTCACCATACTGTGAAAAATTTGGAGCAACTTATCTGTTCAATCCCCCTAGCGTGGATGGTAATCCTAAGGAAAAACCCTACATTCCAAGAATCGGATGGGGTGGCGATGAGAAAGGCAGAGGGCTGACATAAGTCATATCGTAGAAACCACACAAGGAGGGGCTCAAGTCAACATCTTTAGATTCCACCCAGACTGCTCCTAGTCAAGCAGCCGCAAAGGAGTAGTAGTTGAAAATGTCACGGGTTTTTGCATTGTAAAATGCAAGTATATCTGCGTGGTCCATCGGGATCATAATTCTTATTGGCATAGGAAGGATATAAACTTTGTAAGTGCGTCTTACAAATCCATACTTCTTAAGTAATGGGATATCTCTCCTAAGTACCCAAATTCATGCCGTAAAATGGAAGGCACAAAATCAAGTCTCTTGGGTTAGGCGCGAAGCGCACGGAAAAGTATACCGAAGAAGGATACACCCGAGACTCATTCTCCGCCGAGCCCCTATCAAGGAGCTTGCAGAATGACTTAAGAAGTATGGATTTGTAAGACGCACTTACAAAGGTTATATCCTTCCTATGCCAATAAGAATTATGATCCCGATGGACCACGCAGATATACTTGCATTTTACAATGCAAAAAACCGTGGCACAACCCGGATAGAGTGGGATTGTATAGGGAGGAGGAGCTTTACCGCATCCGTGTGCTTCGGCCTCCTTTAGGTATCGGGTGGTAGTTTCACCAGCCCGACCGACTGATCTCAGCCCTGATGCTCAACCCGTGCTACTGGTCCCTCAAGATGGGCAAATCCAGGCATGCACGCAGACTCTTGATCTTGACGGTCAAATCAGTTTATCAGATGCTCAGACCCAGTGTCAACGTGCAGGAAATTGTGAAGGACAGATGGACAAGGCATCTCAATATAATCAGGGAAAGCCTTCCCAACACCAAGTGGTTTGGGGGAAAGAAGGACCGCCCAACAAAATTCGCCTCGCTGCAGTGGGAAGTAATCCACCAGTGTTTCCCCACCAACGACTGGCTAATCGATCATACCCAGCTAATGCAAAAAGGACTTGCCGTACCATGGTGCAGAAGGTGTCAAGAGGCGTTCCCTAGCCAAAGATCAGGGAAACGATAGAGCATGTCTTCCTCTAATGCCCAAGTTCGGTCCTTTTTAAAAATTTTATTTCCGTAGGTGATACTAGAATAGTGTCCTTGAAACAAGCACGAATGGGTCGAAACACTCAGAATTTGCTTAAAGCTGTTGTAATGCAAACAAAAGAATGAGCACTGGTTGGAAATGTGCATTGTGGTATAAGGTTGTGGATTCAAAACTCAATTGCAGCCTTGCGCATAGACACTGGCAGAGTCTTAGATTGGCACACGGCTAGACAAACACTCCCTTGGGCTGACGCATGGCACTATTACAGACACTGCCTATGCACTACCCAAGGGTTGTTCATGATGTTGTATGTTGGTTCCGGGTTCTGTAGGGGATGCTTGGTGGGTGTTGGTCTTCGGTGTTCTGATCATCTCCCCAGTCTGGCATATCACGCATTCGTGCCATTTTCGATAGTCGTTCATACATTGCCTACGGGCTATATATACAAGTTTCCACACATGATGTTGTTTGTACATCTCGATACATAGATTCACGGAGCATACACAGCCTTCGAGTATACACATAGCTTGTGAACAACACAACTATCAGACTGGAGGGGTCTAGTCACTGGGTTGGGTCTAGTATCTGCAAAGGGTTCATGTAAGGGGTTCCTACTGACATTCGGATAGAGTTGTCTGGTGGCTATCTAAGCCTTAGACCCTAGGGTAAGGGTAGGGATATAAGTCGCTTAGGCCAGTCTGTTTCCGCTTGGCCTTGGGTAAGCTAGGGGAAGGACGGCTTCAGTGGGTGCTACCCTGTCTGAACCTAGGGTCCAGAGTCTCTTGGGGCCTGTAGTAGATTGTCTGGGCCTGGCGTCCGAAGTTCCCGTTCGACAAGGCTCGTCCGTTTCCGCTTCCACCAGGGCTGGGCAACCTATCAGCCCTTGTGCCTATCACTGCTGTTCGGTCCAAGTTGCCTGCCCTGGTAGGGTAATGGTCCTGAGCGCTGGTCACACTGAGGTAGGATAGTGGGATAGGGGGTGCGCTAGGAGTAACATGAGAATGGGATGGGTGGTGGTCTCATATTCCAGGACACCCACGACCCACTACTCCAAGTGTGAACTCAGTGACTTACCTCTACAACACTATGGACTTAGAAAAAAGAAAAAGAGAAAAAAAAAAGTGAAAGTGGCATGCCCTGAAGCGCCAACTGGAGCGTTTTTGGACTAACCAGGGTATTAGGAAGGCAATTTCCTCCTTCGGGGGGGACTGGCTGCGGGGGGACAGAGGCGGATGGGTGGCGAAAGTTGAATGGGGTGGTAACAGGGAGGACCAGCAGCGGCAGGAGTTGGCAGAATGTAGAAACTACCGCTTGATCTTAAATGACTAGACAACCATCAAGCCTTCATTTCCGCTCCGGCCCCCATCAGAATTCCCTGATCCTTTCCCGCCACACCCACTTTCTCTGATTGAGGCGATAGATTGAAGAGAGGATGACCAGCCTTCTTGGGACACCCCCTAGACTGTTTGCATGTATGTGCATGTGTCTGAATGGGTGTGCCTGGATCACTTGCGTGTCGGTACGTTCGGCCCTGGAGGGAAGTGCCCTTGCTCAATCCTACCCTGCTTTGCTTTCCAACATCATGATGTTGTTCGATGAAGTATACCCCTTGTCCAGCTTGCTCCATTCGCTCTTCGATATATACATACATGATGTTGTCTGTATATCTCGATACATAGATTCACAGAGCATACACAGCCTTCGGGGCACACACATAGCTTGCGAATTATACATTGCCTACGGGCGACATATACAAGTTTCCACACATGATGCTGTCTGTACATCTCAATACATAGATTCACAGAGCATACACAGCCTTCGGGTATACACATAGCTTGCGAACAACACAACTATCAGGTTGGGGGTGTCTAGTCATTGGGTGGGGTCTAGTATTTGCAATGGGTTCAAGTAAGGGGTTTCTAATGACATTCAGATAGAGTTGTCTGGTGGCTATATAAGGTTTAGACCCTAGGGTAAGGGTAGGGATATAAGTCGCTCATGCAAGTCTGAGTTCCGCCTGGTCTTGGGTAAGCTAGGGGAAGGACGGTAAGACTGCTTCAGTGGGTGATACCGTGTCTGAACCTAGGGTCCAAAGTCTCTTGGGGCCTCTAGTAGATTGTCAAGGCCTGGCGTCCGAAGTTCCCATTCGACAAGGCTCGTCCAATTTTGCTTCTACCAGAGTTCGGCAACCTATCAGCCCAGGTGCCCATCACTGTTGTTCGGTCCAAGTTGCCTGCCCATTGGTAGGGTAATGGTCATGAGTGCTGGTCACACTGAGGTCGGATAGTGGGATAGGGGGTGCGCTAGGAGTATTGACTTGAGGATGGGATGGGAGGTGGTCTCATATTCCAGGACACCCATGACCCACTGCTCCAGGTGATCACTATGAACTCAGTGACTGGCCTCGACAACACCATGGACTTAACCAAAAAAAAAAAAACCTGCCCCAGCACAATGGGAAGGCTAGCCGGGGGGTTACCTTCCCTAGCGTAATGGGGGCACTTTAATCCTTACCCAGTCTC
>BFEA01000613.1:599804-627335 GCA_003427395.1 Chara braunii | reverse complement strand
AGCACCTGGGGAGAGGCTCCATCTATTGGTGGGGAGCATCACCTGCTGGAAAGCGGGTCCAACGTCCCATATACAGAATGAAATACGAGTTCACCTGAAAACAATGTAGCAGGTTCTTGCCAGCATTGATTACCCTGGGATCTAGGGGATTGATTGAGCAGGACATTGAAAAAAGCGGGGGGGGGGACCTCTTCGTCCTGAGCCAGGCGCCAGATACCTGCTGTTACACAACAAGTTCCTCCAAAAGAAACTGGAAAATGATTCGAAAGGCCTGAGAGCATTGATTGCTCTGGATTCCAGAGGATTAACTGAGCAGGTTGTGGAAGGTTCTCTGCCTGTATCCACCCACCCTATCTAACCCTCTTTCTTAACCGTGCTATCCTTAGCCTGCAAACGCCATGGGGCCACAGGGGGGCACCAGTGGAGCCCATTGTCTCCCTGCTAACCTTCTTACTTAACCCTGCTATCCTTAGCCTGTGGGCACCATGGGGCCACTGGGGACACCAGTGGAGCCCTGCGTCTTCCTGCCCATGATCTGCCATCATGCCGCCGCCGACGAGGTGTTACAACCTTCGTATTTCCAGGGACTGTGGGTGGGGAGGGAACGGATCCGGAAAATCCTCTGTTGGTCTCAGGGGGATACTAGGGTCAATAGTTAGCCAGTCTTTAAATCTCAATCGATAATCCCGTGGCATTGCCCCCCTTCCCTGTCCTTCTTCCCCATCCTCACTTCCTTTCCAATCCCCTGACCAACACACCTTTGCTACCCACCCCTCCTGATCCCCTCCCAGCCATTCCTGAGGGAACTGCACTAGCCTCTCCGTGATATCCTTTGGCCTATGGAGGGTATCAAGAGCGAGTTTGATCGATTTCCATCTGTACGTAAGTTCCAGTTGAATGTGTTGTTTAAATTGTTTAATCCTCTCCTCTCCCTCAACTCGAACTTGGTCTAATACTAGAGCACAACGTTGCCACCATAGAACCCATAGGACCGTTCTTCGACCCAGATGGAACATGTTACACGCAAAAGCGTCCCCTTGGAGAGACGGGCAGTGGCCTGTGAGAATGGCTGTCCATTCCCACGGCCACCGTTGGTCCAGAACTATTTGCTGCCATATCCTATCCCACCATCTCCAGGTAAGGACTGCTGTCGGACATTGCAGAAAGATGTGTTCTTTCGATTCCGCTCTCTTCTTTACCGGGAAGCCCGACAAGCATCGCGAGCACCAAGGGAGAGCACGACCCTGTTATTCCATGTGTGAGTGTTCGATCAACCAATCATTTGTTGGTAGACAGTGATGCAGAATTTACCATTGCAGGGACGTAATTTTGGCAGGCCTGCATTTGGTGTCGCTAAACCATTGGATTTGTGTGAGGAGTTGTTTTTCCACATTGAGGTGCCTATGCCATCTGTCGATCACTACGTCTCTCAGACACCGTTTATTTCTGAGCATTCTGTAAGTTGCTTTCACTGAAAGGTCTGCCGATGCCTTGGAGTTTGACTGTCCAGAATTATGTCGTATATTTTGATTCCAGACCCATTCCAGCGGATCTATGGGTAGGTCTTGCATGGCCACCCAAGGCATAAATGCCCTTCGGTTCCTGCCTTCCCCTATAATCCTAATTCTGTATAGGGCCGTTCTCGGGATCCATTCAAAGGGGTCCCGGTTCCAACTAGGTGACCGTCTTCTTTTATGTTATACCATTTGATCAGCGTTTCCCTCCGCCGTACTAGATGAATTAGGCCCGCCCTGTTGGTCGCCCATCTTTGGACACCCAATCCCCCTCCTGCAACAAGATGCGCCACCATTCCTCCGGTAGGGCTCCCATGATATCATCCAACGCCGATTCTATATTATAATAGTATCTCTGATTTTTCTTCATGTTCTCCGGTCCCTTCCAGTCCTTCTTCTCCGCGTCCCAAATATCGCTCACTCGAGTTACCCCATTCTTCACCCATCCTTTCCATGGGGCGTCGGAGCTCAATAAAATCTGACTTTGCCCATTGGTGATCCAACGGTTGCCAAAGAGGGGTTGTCTTGCTACCTCCTCCCACATGCCGGGGGGTGGTCGACACGGGGGAAGGAGCCTCCTCCAAATTTTTAGCAAACGGGGCCAGAAGTCATCCCTTCGCCTCTCCCCGCCCCGGGGACATCATGGCACTCTCCAATAGCGATTGTCTAACCATTGAAGAGGGCGAACGGTCGAGGGGGCCTCAGGGGCAAGACGGGCAATCTGCTGAAGAGCCAGTGGTCGCCAAACTTCTGGATTTGCATAGATCAACTTCACACTCCATTGCAGACGAAGGGTTTGAGATTGGGTAAGGGGGTCCAAGATACCAAGACCCCCTTTTGCCTTTGGTTGGGTAACTGAATCCCACGCTACGCGACTTATAGCATGGGAGTTTTCACTGTCACCTCTCCATAAGTATGCTGCCACCCTCCTTTTTAAGGTTTTCAAGGCGCCCTCACTCAGCGGCCAGAGTACCGGTTTGTACCATACGGATGCTAAGACTACATTGTTGATAACCAGCGCCCATCTAAAGAGTGACGTGTGCTGATCTATGAAACACCCGCGGAGTCAAGCTCGGAGGGCGGACGTGATCACAGCCGCCGCGGCTCCGGCCGAGGTTGGGTGGGGCCGCGACTTTCAGGAATGTTTTGTGACCTTAAAAGTTTATCAAAATAAAAAATAAAAAATATGGGGTTGTAGATCTTTTTGAGATCTAAATTGCGCAATTTTTTACTTTATTTTTTTACTTTGTCTTTGAATTTTAAAAATTCAAAAACTAATTTTTCTAAGGCAAAAGCTGTTTGTTTGTTTTTTTTCCAAAAAAAAAACATGAAACGTATGTGTTTTTTTATTTTAAATTCAGTAATATTTTTGGATATGACCACAAGGCAAAAGTTGTTCAGTATATTTTTCTTCATAACATATTTTTGTTTCTGAATTTTTTGAATTCTTTTTTTTTTTTTTTTTCATGGTCGCGGACTCGCGGACCGCGGACATGTCCGCGGGGGCGCGGCCTAGGCCGTGGCCGCGGACTTGTCTGTGGATGGCCGCCGCCGAGGGGGATTCGTAGGTGCTGATGATTCCATCCGGAAAGTTTGGCAAGAGTCCAGACTGATATCCATTCATCGTTTTCAAAGGACCTTCCTTCTGCAGACATCTTTACCCCCAAAACCCGGATTGGGGTCTCCTGGGCCACCCACGTGACATGGTGACTTTCCAGGGGGCGACCTCCTTGAAGGTTGAGCCACCATCCTAACGTTTTTTTGTCCCCAGTTAATGGCCATGTCAGAAAGAGTGCAAAATTGGTCCATCAACCTTTGAATTTCCTCCAGGTTATGCTGTGTAGCATCAACCATAATCGTGAGGTCATCTGCGAACGGGGAGCAAACTGGAATCGCTTCCTCATGGATGTCTGCTATCTTGATTCTCATCAAATCTTTGCTCTGACGGAGGTTGGCTGCCAACGCTTCCATTATGATGATAAAAAGGAAGGGGGCAATGGCGCCGCCCTGTCCTACCGAGCGCTGCAGCTTTATTTCTGGAGCCAAAGGCCCATTTATCTAACACCATGGACTTAAAACAAAAAAAATAGAAAAAAAAGAGAAAGTGGCATGCCCTGAAGTGCCAGCTGGAGCTTTTCAGACTAACCAGGATATTAGGAAGGCAATCTCCTCCTTTGGGGGGGACTGGCTGGAGGGGGACAGAGGTGGATGGGTAGCGAAAGTTGAGTGCAGTGGTAACAGGGAGGACCAGCAACGGCAGTAGTTGGCAGAATGTAGAAACTACCTCCTGATCTTCAATGACTGGACGACCATCAAGCCTTCCTTTCCGCTCTGCCCCCCATCAGACTTTCCTGATCCTTTCCCGCCACACCCACTTTCTCTGATTGAGGCGATAGATGGAAGGGCGGATGACCGGCCTGCTTGGGACACCCCCTAGACTGTGTGCATGTATGTGCATGTGTCTGCGTGTGTGCCTGGATCACTTGCATGTTGGAACGTTCGGCCCTGGAGGGAAGTGCCCTTTCTCAACCGTACCCTGCTTTGCTTTCCAACATAATGATGTCGTCCAATGGAGTATACCCCTTGTCCTCTCATAATGACAGACGACAAAGCACCCCAGGCCTTCGCTGCCCATCCGGGGGCCGGGGTGACTCTGTTGCAATCTTCTCGCCACAAATACTGGCCCTTTGCTTAGTTAGAAGCTGTTGACTCAGTTAATCCCTGGGGTTCTCCCCAGGCAATCAATGCTGGTGGAGTTCAGAGCCTCACAAGCCTTTTGTTCCAAGTGCAAGGCACAAGGCCTCAATAAGCCCTACCTGGCCCCTATTTGCAGGAGGTCGGCCGACCTAAGTGAAGGCAGGCTCGACAGACCACAATAGGCCTATTTTGGACTACTTCGCAACTGGGTAAAATTCAAACAGTTGTGCAACGCCAGTTGGTTGAAGGCGCCGAGGCCCAGGCCTCCTTTATCAAATTTATCTAAGTCAGGCCCTGGGCGAGATACGCAGCATGGACCCAACTAAGACTGTGGACAATTGGGCACGGGTAACTGTCGGTGATCCTGGGCCTGATTCGTTTGGACTGAGGCTCAGCCTCCCTGGGCCTATCGGAAGCTTCTGGGTCGGGGCCCATTATCGCAGCACGACACGCAGCAGCACGCCACTTTGATATAGGAAAGGGCCTGCCCACACATTGGACATTCGAGCACTGGCTGCATGCTGCCCAAGCGCTGCTGCGCTAACGCTGGCCAGACTCACATGCTCACGGGCGAGCAGAAAGGAGCAGGCAGCCATAGACGAGCTGCGATGTTGTATGCTAGATGGGGCGCATGGTGGTCCTTGGGTGCATGAGGCATCTGTGAGTTGGTGAACGAGGTTGTGAGTGATACGAGAGACATACCTGGTGCTTGAAGCGTACGATATTGTCCGAGATCTGCTCGTAATTCGGGGAGTTGTTGACGTCATCAGCGGTATCGTAGTGCAGGCTAGATAGGATCAACCATCTGTAGTCTGGGCGCCGGGGTCAGATTGGATATCAACATTGGTTCTTCGTTGATGATGATGAGACTATTCCAACATTGTCAATTATGAGTTTTTGGTGTGCTCTTATTTGGTGAAACTCGTGATGCAATTATGCTATTGGTTCGAGGTCACGACTATCTGGTCTTATGTGTAGGATGCTGTTTGATTTCAGAAGTTCACTATTGCTCATCTTCCTTGCAATTTGGTATCGGAGTTGTGGTACGGTGCACTTATCTGGCGCTTATCTTCTGCCTAATGCGGTACATACACGTGGTGTGTGTGGTGAGCGCCGGTGTCATGGGACGTGTGTAGTGAGGAGGGCGGAGATAAGAAGGCGACCCAGGTGGAGAGGGATATCGCCAAGAAGGCTACGTGGTGTATATTGGGTGTTTGCAGTGTGATGAGAATTATTCAATGTGTGATTGATGTTGAGGGGGGACGACGGTGCAATGTTGGTTGTGCCGAAGCCGCGACTGGTCATCACAATCAACATTGGGTCATCTGGTGAGAATATCTGTGGTTGGGGTAAACTATTTTGAGGTACGTTGCACCTAACCTTATCCACCCTCGTCGACACTTCTTACCGTGAGGATGTGTGTTATGTCTGGAGAGTCCTCTCATGTGAGGAGTCGTGTGCGCTCAACCTTGAGAGTCGTCAATCTTCACGTGGGGCATCTGAAAGTAGAGGGCGGTGCTATCAAAAGGGTCTGGATGAAGCATTCGGTCACGGTCACCATGCCAACCCACCGGGAGTAGAGCACATATGCTTTGTTGCTTTGTCCTTTGTTATCTAGCTGCGTTGTAGAGGGGTTCTGAAGGGCAGGTCATCCATATGGGACAGGCAAGACCGGACATCTATAAATAAGCACCGGCGGGGTACCTTCCATTGGCTGTGATCGTCTTCCATTCTGCGACGTTAAAGAATTCCTAGGGACTTCGGGAGCCGTCCAGATAAACGTCTCCTGATCAACCAATTGGTCGGTGTAAGGCTCGTTGCATGCGAGGATAAAGACTCTGCAAGGCTGGCCAGCTCAGCGAGACGCGGGGCACAAGGACGGGCTGTGTGCACACCTTTAGACACATACGCTGTCCAGATTGCTCAGGGATGCTGTCGACAAGAGACATTCAGGAAGAACTGAGGGAGGGGTAGATTCCAGGTGATAAGTTCGGGCAAGATTCCACTCTGCAAACATGCCCAACAAACAATTCTGTTTTTATTTTGATTAGTTAGATGTACAACCATTAACATCTAACAGACAACATAGTTAGAACTGCTTCTGTTCATTGTGCTTTTTGTTTGCGAACTAGTCAAAGTCAATTTCGTTTGTAGGAATCTGAACTTACCTGTTGGACCCAAATGTATATTCTCTGACGTAGCCATCGATTAATTATTTTATTTATTTTTATTTCAAATCAGTATATACATCATGTTGCGGTAGGCATCAAGAGTGTCCTAGTGTAGGCACCGTACAGTGCTGTAGCCGACGAGTGACATGGAGGTCCCACAACCGGACCACAGGATCTTGCGGTCGGTTAGACGCCCGGTAGCCCACTTGGCTTTAGAACCAGAGGGTGACGGGTTACTGTTCCGCCAGCTTAGGAAGAGGCAGCAACAGCAGAGGAGAGCTAGGGCAACAGAGGCCAGCAGGGCGTTTGCAAGCGAAGCTGCAGCTTCGGCAACCATGGCAACTTCTGCGCCCAACAGTTCAGGGACCATAGGGTCAACGGTCGAGCAGACCATTAGTCAGTCCACTGGCGGCATGGCAAGCGAGCAGTTAGTGATGACTCCCGAGGAGGTTGCCATATAGTGAGCTGCTGATCACGAGGCTTAGCTACAACAGGCTTTATGAGAGATTAAGGCAAAAAAAAAAAGAATGATTAGAAGAACTTGAAGAGCCACGATGCAACGGAGATAAGCGAACATTAGCGAGTTAGAGAAGATGGACCCAACAGAGTTGAATGACGATGTGAGGACCCTAAGGTCGGTCTTGCTAGGAGTGGTAGAGATACAAGATCACCAGATGGTGATCTCACAGAACATCCAACAAAGTTTGGCCGTGTTGATCCGGCGAATGCAAGTGGCACCATCACCGTTCGGGCCCGGTGTCTGACCCGTTCTACATCCTCCTCCTTTTGTCCCACCGGTGACTGGAGTATCCCCATATACAGTTCCAGCATCGGTCCAGCCCGTTTTCTTGGGTATGCCTGTAACAGGCGGGTTTTCAGCAGGTCCTAGTGTACAGGTTCCTGTACAAACAGTGTTTTCCCAACCTCCGTCGCAAGTTGCCGTAAGCAAGCAACCTGTTGTCTCGCAGCCGGCACAGCCGCAGGGTACACATCCCCAACAACAGATCGTGCAGCAGCCTGCCCCTCAGGGTCCACAGGGGTGTCGGTGCCGAGACAAAGTCGGTAGGTTCCGAAGACGGCCATCACCGCTCCTAAACCCTTCACAGGGGATAAGAGGGGCGAAGACCTCGACACATGGTTGAGGGCAGCGCCAGTCTATGTCAAGTGCAAACTTACCTTGCTGCACGAGGAAGTGCTAATGGCTGCCTCCTATCTGGAGGGGAGTGCAACAAGATGGTTGAGTGGTTTAGTGCAGCTACAGGGGTACGGTCATGACTTTCTCGCTTTGGCGGTCACCCAGAATCTGGATGACTTTCTCGAGTTGGTGGAAGACAGGTGGCATGATCCTCAGGAGGCCTAATAGGCTATTGACGCGATCCTGACGCTGCATACCAGGCAATTTAAGTCAGTAAGAGAGGCCACTGATGCAGTGGATCGTCTGATTTGTGTCCCTGGGTTGCGCTATGACCCCAAGGTTTTACTCACCTCCTACCTGAGATGCTTTCCTATGCCTCTCAGGAACCAGTTGGTAGGTGAGGTCAAAATCAACATGCATAACTTTCCTTCGTTTAGCAAGAAGGCGCTAGACCTTGAAGCAAAAATAGGGCATGGTAAGACTCCCATGAGGGATCGTAGGAAGAAGTCACTGCCTCCCAATTGAAAGGCGAAAGGCCATATTATGTTCATCAACAACGATGGTTCTACCATCGTGTTGGATGACGAGTTTCAGGCCAGAGTAGGTTCAGAGGCGGGCAGCGTAGAAGCTTCAGGGAGTGGAGTAGTTGTTGTCGTAGCTCAGAAAGGTAAGGCGACCAGTAGACGCCGTGGAGGTTCCTGGTCTAGGAGTCGAGTAGACCCCAATGCTCCTCCATGGGAGAAAGCGAGACTCAGTGAGGACGTGTGGAGAGATCGGTACACGCGGCACGCTTGTATCCGTTGTGGCCAATATGGCCATTATAGGTTCAAGTGCCTAAACAAAAAGGTGACCGTGAAGATCCCGCCGATGATGGGGCAGGCGTTGGGATCCTCCGCTCCCGTTGGTAGCAATGTGGCCAGCAGGTCTGACATTGCTCCGGGGAACACGCCGGGCCAGTAGGAATAGTAGTTGTTCCTGCTAGGGTCGAGATGGTGGACACACCCTCACCATCTCGAGATATGGCCCAAGCTACTGACTCCATCATCGTCCCGCAAACACATTCAGACCCATCGAGCCTCTGTTCGATGAATGTGTTTGAGTCCTTAGAGGAGCTAGAGGAGGAGTGGTCTAGATCAGACCCACTAGCTTCTTGGACGGCACTGGCTAAAGCCCCCAAGGGAGAGATGTTCGTTGCCTAGGTAGTCATTATGCGGCCACAAGGCCAGGGCCTATTATGACATTTGCTCGACAAGGAACTTCATTAGTCGCGCATGCGTTGAGAGACTGTGCTTACAGGGGCGAGTGCAGCGCCCGAGTCGACCTGTGGAGTCGACCTGTGCCAACAAACAACGACTACCTCCAAGATGTTGAGTGTTGTTTTCCGTACACGGGAGGGGAATTGAGACATGGCGTCTCGTTCCTAGTGAGCGATGATCTCCCTATGAATATCTTGTTAGGTCTTTACTACCTCTCCGTGGCACAGCCCCGGTTTAAGTAGGACCGAAAAGTGGTCAAACACACTTTGCCAGGTGGGGGGAATGCCAAATTACGTAAGTTTAAGGCTAGTAGTCGGATTGAGTCCTACGAATGCATATGTGCGTCCGCGTTCTACAACTATTACAAGCAGAATCTAGAGGAGGGTATGTATCTAGTTTATGTCTCTGCAGCAGGCGAGCCGCTGAAAATGTTGCCGGAGATAGAGGGAGTAGTTGTTAAGTACCCTGATCTATTTGAAGAGCCGATAGGGGTTGTTGAGAGGGAGGTCGTCCACGCGGTAGAGATTATCCCAGGGTCTAGCATCCCAAAGGGTAGAATCTATCGGATGTCTCCAGGCGAGCTTGATGAGCTTCGTTGACGACTCAAGGAACTTGTAGAGAAGGGTTGGATCTGACTGAGTGTCTCTCCTTATGAACGATGTCAATCGCTCTTTGGTGGAAGCCTATCGCAAGGACCAGTTCACATCTGAGATCATATGCAGACTCGAGGCGAAGGACAAGGTGACTTCTGCCGAGTTTGAGTTGGTCAACGGACTGTTGTTCCTTGAGAAGGCAAGGAATGAACATCTGTGTGTGCCCGATATAGAGTCTTTGTGTAGTTTGTTTCTAGGAGAGTGTCATGATGCCACCGGACATTTTGGCTATAAAAAGGCAACAATCAATCTGCTGCAGAGGTTCTGGTGGCCCACGCTGATGAAAAACGCTAAGCTGTACGTGGAGACTTGTCAGGTCTGTAAGAGGGACAAACCACGAACACAGGCTCCTCTTGGGCTTCTGAAGCCCCTTCCGATTCCAGAAAGGCCTGGTGAGAGTTTGTCCATGAACTTCATGGATACGCTGGTCACCAGCAAGAGTGGAATGCGCTACGTCTATGTCATTGTGGATAGGTTTCGTACGCTAGGTTAGTTGCAATGCCAGCAATAACTAAAACTGAGTATGTGATCAAGCTGTTCAAAGAGAACTGCGTGAGAGATTTCGGACTACCTAAGTCTATAGTTAGTGACCGGGATGTGCGATTTATCAGTGAACTGTGGAAAGCTGCAGCTGCAGAACAGGGCACGCAGTTGCAAATGACATCAGGCAATCACCCTAAGGCGAGTGGGTAGGCAGAGCAGTTGAACCACATTGTACAACACCTACTGCGGCATTACATCAAGCCAAATCAGGTAGACTGGGATGAGAAACTCGCTCTTATCGCCAGTCTGTACAACAACGTTGTGCACAACTCTAATGGAGTGAGCCCGAACAACCTGCTACTGACTTTGAAGCCTAGATTGTCTTTGGACTTCCGACTACCTGAGAATCAGCCATCTGTTGCACCAGGGACCTTAGAGTTTGCTTATCGGTATGAGCGCCTGATGCGGCCGGCTGTTCAGCAAATGCATAAAGCATAGGCGGCGATAATAGACTCAAAAAACAAACACCGCCGCTCATCTACATTCCAGGTAGGAGAAAGAGTCTGGGTTAAGTCCTCAGAACTGGGACAGGAGCACTGAGACACATTCCCGTCGAGATCCAGGCAGCCTTTGTCTTCGATTTCGGGCAACAGTACAACATCGTGGACTTTATTGACCCGCTTCCTTCCTATGTAGCGAAACGCGATGACTATTTGATGCTTGCATTAGACCTGCCAAAAGACCAACCCTTCTCGATTGACGACATCATCCCCTACAGAATGGGAGGGAAAGTCTTCCAGATTCTCACGGCTCACAAGTTCCGACCGTGGTGCTTCAAATGCAGGGCATATGGCCACCTGAGCACAGAGTCTGCATGCCCTTGCCATCCCAACAATAGAAGCCTTACAACGGGCCGGCTTAGACAAGAATCCGCGCAGGCCTAACAGATGGCAGGCCATCGACAAGGGCCACGAGGGGTGGGTATTCCTGGAAGACCGAGACCCCATAGGGCAGATGAAGGGCTGGACCTGGGAAGGAAGAGGAACCCCCTGTTGGGCCACCAGACCCCCGAACGACTGGTCCCCGCCTCATCTGGACAAGACCCGGCGACCCGACAGGGTAGTGGAGCCCGGACGACAGACCCCCAAACTACCCGCATCACAAGGGGAAGAGAGGCTGCCCAAAAAGCAACGCGAGCAAAACCACGAAAGGCCAAATCGGCGAACTTGGAGCCCGCCAGCAAAGCAGTATTTACCAGTTGAAAAGAAATCAGCAGATGTGAGGGACGAAAATGGGCATCACAAAAGTCTGCACTCCGAGCCCCCGCCACCTGGAACAGATGCAAGCCTACCTGCACAACCTGCACAAAACGAGGACCTGTTCGAGGACGCTTTTGGCCTTGCACCGATGGAGATTGAAAACATCCCCGGAGCACCCCCCCCCCCCCCCCACCGGATGTAGAATTGACCGAGGCCCGGGAGGAGAACACTCCACAAACAGCACGAGCAACACGGACAGACACACAAGAAGTTCCCGCTGCGCGAGGAATGGTTCTGCAGGACGTGGTGGAATGGCTGATGGAAAGCCTCCGCCTGAAGTTCGGGAACAAAAGTGAGGAATTTTGGGATACAGTATATAGAGACATGGTGCCCCTGCTGGAAAGCAGCCCGAGTCTCCACACAGTCCTGACTCGAGGCCTGCCAAAAGGGGCAAGCTGGCTCCAGATCTGTCATAAACTGTTGCACATTGTTCTCATCCGTTTCCGCCCCCCCGTTGAACAAGCCTGCGAGTTAGAGGAAAACCACACAGGCATTGGTAAAAATGGCATCCTCGCAGAAGTGGACCCTAACACGGTACAACAGAGCTGTAACACTGCAGACAAAGGTCCACAATTAGGGGGGCGGGACCATACGACAGCAGACGACGGGGCAGGCCAACAGGAGGCTTAGGACAAAGGTTCACATGAGGAAGGGCGGGGCTATATGGCAGCGGACGACAAGGCAAGCCAACAGGAGGCTCATGACAAAGGTCCTCACGACAGGGCAAGCCGGCAAGAGGCTCAGGAGGAAACATGTCGAACCCGGGGTGCTACACAACGAGAAGGTCACGCAGGTATACACCCCGGCCCTGAGCAGCTCCACAATGAAGGAAAAAAGGACACTCGATGCCACGAGAGCGAGAACACACTGCGCCAGGAGCGCCATGATCTCAAACAGAACAGCCCCAGGAAATGTTGGCACTCGACACTGGCACAGAAAAAGGAAGCACATATAATGAAGGAATAAAGGAACACACGCTGCCACGAGAGCGAGAACACACTGCGCCAGGAGCGCCAGAATCCCAGACAGAACAACCCCGGGAAATGTCGATACTCGACACTGGCACAACAAAGGAAAACACAGATCGGCCCCCAAAAACGCCGCTAGCCGTCACTGCGGTAGCCAAGGAGGTCACATCTCATCCTGATGGGCATTTGCACTCTGCTGATCGGACACCCCACAACCACCCAAAAGAGCACTTACAAGCAGAGTAGGGCAACGGGGGAGAGGGGTTGTGCCTGGCGTTGCCAGCTTGGGACTCTGCCATACTGACACCGCAACCTGGCCCCCCCGATCCCCYCCCCCCCCCCCAAGCCCCCACAGACTACCCTTACCAGCAGGAGACATAAAATTCGCCACCTGCTGGAAAAAAACCCTCCGGCCCGGCCATCCAGCAAGGGCATAGTGATTCTCCCGGTCAGACAAGTACAAGGGGGATGGGAGGCAGGACTGCCCATAGCTCCTGAAACCACACATGGCGAGCTATCCCTTCAGGGACACTCAACCTTCTTTCTCTCGCTAACAACCTGGGCTGACAATTTGATCTTCCGAAAGCAGGACATCGCCAAACTGATTCAGGGCCTCCTCCCGGAGGGCGCCACCTCGGCTTTGGTGATCTCCCATGGCCACGACAGGTTGGGAGTGAAAGACATTTACCTACGCTATGATCATTCGGACACGGAGGAACTGCGTTGGCTTGACAAGGATGCTCTCGCTGATCTCCAGATCCTGAAAATCAAAGCCCGCGACGTCTGGTCAACAACTGAAATAGAATCCTTCCTGGTGAACATTCTCAGGATGGGAATATTACAAAAAGGCAGTCTCTTGGACACAGAAAAGTGGACACGACTAGAAAAAAAAAAAAAAAAAAAAAAAGGAAAAACACACTCTCAAGCATTCACTCGCAGGTCAGTCGAAGGGTAAGAACAAACCAAAATGAACGTGGTTGACGCGCTCTACGGCAGGGACGAAGTCTGGAGTCTCTGCAAACGACAAGCGGACCTCGACTTGCGTTCCCTAAACGTGAATGGTGTGGCCTCAGCAAAAGCCCCCAAAAGACACACCATAATGGATCAACTAAAAGGAGTGGAGGGGAGACTCTGGCCGGACGTCATTTGCCTACAGGAAACTCACCTTATGGACACCCCTGACCATAATCACACTCATAAAGAGATTTGGCCACATCAGGCATTTCACGCCCACGCCCTTCGCCCCGGCAGCTGTGGAGTCGCCATATGGCTCCCCCCCGGATCCAAAGTAGAAATGCTCAACTGGACAGCGGACCAGGAAGAAGGAAGATGGGTCTACCTACTGGCTATGTTGGAAATCGAAGTGGTGACTATACTGAACATATACGCCCCCAATGACCCGGCGACAAGACGGACTTTCATGGAATCCTTGAAAGACAAACTGTCGGTGGGCATTCCTACGATCGTGGTAGGGGACTTTAACGCGACTCCGGACAGATGGTTAGACAGATGGAAGACCCCCTCCCCCTGCCCGGTGTATATGGAAGAAGACGAGAGCTCCATCGCCGATCTATCTCAATCTCTCAACCTCTTCTACACCTTCCGGCCGACCCACCCGACAACGCGCCGATTCACGTGCTACCGTAAAAACACTGCAGAAAGTGTATCGAAATCACGCATAGACCTGATCCTCTCCTCCGAGGACCTACAAGGAGGTCTACAAGCAGCAGAGATATTCCCCAGGAGCCCTCACCCGGCCCTGGACCACAGTATGTGCCTGGCCATCTGCTCATTCAGAAAGAAACCCGAAGGAAGGGGCTTTTACAAGCTCAACACATCCCTTTTATCTCACGATCGCTTCATAGTCTATCTCAAGGATGTATGGTCCTTTTGGAAAACACAGAAAGACCAGATCGGAGACGACGTACTGTGGTTCAACAACGGCCTAACCTTTTTAGGCCGCAAGTGCAACGAATACTCAAAGCTGCTTGCAGCGCGCCACCACGCAGAGGAGCGAAATCTACAGCACCAATTACAGCAATTGCAATCACAGGAAGACGAACCGCTAGACTCAAATCAGCAGCAGGAGCTTAGTGAAACTATCCAAACCTTGGAAGGGCGACTTAGGAATTATATGAAACACAGGTGGTAGGGAGCCAGAATCCGGGGCAAACTCTCCAAATACAATACGGAGGGTGTGATGGACGCAAGATTCTTCGCAATGGCCAAGGCCAGAACACGAAGATCGCTAATTGAGGCCTTGGAGGACCCGAAATGCCACCTTGGACTTCTCCACACATCCACGACCGCCTGCACGAAAATTGCGAGAGATTTCTACCAAGACCTGTTTACCTCGGAGTGTCGTAATCAAGAGAGAGAGAGAGACGCGAGCGGAATAAATTAATGCTTTTCTGCACCCACTAACCAAAACCCTCACAAACCAACAGAAGCAGGCCCTAGACGCGCCCATATCGAAGGAGGAAATATGGGAAGCGTTGAAGCAAATGGAAGAAGAAAAAACCCCGGGCCTGGACGGGGTACCAAAAAAATTATGGGAAGCCATGTGGACCTGTATTTCACAAGACCTTATGGATTATTATCACGCGCTCTAGAACACGAGACAGATAGGCGAAATAGTGGGGCAAGGTGTGCTGACGCTTCTCTACAAGAAAGGGGCAAGGACCAACATCAGGAACTACAGGCCTATTACCCTCTTGACCGTGGTTTACAAACTATTACTTAAGGCACTAACCAATCGCCTGACGCCCGTGATGAATGACATCAGTCACCCGAATCAAACAGGCTTTATCAAAGCCATAAATATCCAGGATAACATCCTCTTTGTCAATGAGATGATCAAACTAACACGACAATCTAAAAGCAACGCAGCAATTATATTCATCAACTTCGAGAAGGCATATGATCATGTGGATTGGTTTTTCCTTGACAAATGCCTAGACAAACTAAATTTTGGCCACAACTTCAGTCGTTGGATCGAGATTCTCCGTGGGAATGCGACAACCAGGGTCATGGTGAACGGTAATCTGGCACCCCCTATCTGCCTCCAAAGATCAGTCAGACAAGGCGACCCCATAGCGCCCTACCTCTTCGTTATTGTAATGGAAGCACTGGCTGCCAACCTAAGGGCCCACAAAGAACTAAAAAGAATCCAAGTGACAGCAATACCCAGGGAGGCAATACCGGTATGCTCATTGTTTGCTGATGATTTGACATTGATGGTGGATGCCTCCAAAGAATCAATGGAGGAGGTGCAACACATGATGGATCGCTTCTGCACATTGTCTGACATGAAAGTCAACAAGGGGAACAAAACCCTTGGATGGTGGATACACCACCAAGGAGTGAGGCCCCCAAAGCAACCTAGAATAAACTGGCTCCCTAAAGAAAGCCCCATCAGGGTACTTGGCACCACCATGACGGCGGAGGGGAGACCATCAGCAAACAACGACTGGATCTCCACACCTCCTTTGGCTAAAATGACCCTCTGGAGAGACAAGCACGCCTCACTGTTCGGTCGGGCCCTGATCATCAATAATGTTGTCCTGGCCTCGATGTGGTATAAATCCGCCATATGGGCCCTGGACAAAGACGCCTTGTGCCCGCTGCGACGGCAGATAGCCGCCTTCCTCTGGCACGGCGACCACGAACGACAGAATGTATTAAACCGGGTAGCTTGGCATTCTATTATTCAGCCCAAATCCCGAGGAGGTCTGGGCATCATCGACCCCCTGCTGCAAACCAAAGCGTCGGCCTTGCAATGGCTCAAGCGCCTTCTATTCAACCCTGAGATCCCCTGGCGTAGGTTAGCTCTAGAACAGATCGCTCGGCTAGCACCACAAACACCAGAAGAGATTGACCCTCTGACGTGGTTGGAAAATAGAGAATGGTCCATCCCTCGAACAAGAGCGCAACAAAGGGACTCCCAGTCGGAATGTCCCAGACAAGCAACTAAAGCCGATCTGCGGAATGACCCTTTATGGCCTACCCTCCTCAAGGCATGGAGAAGTCTATCCCCCGCAGATAAAACAACGCAGAAGAGATGGGAGGAGGTGGCGCGCCAACACCTCTTTGGAAACAGATGGGTGGTAGACTCCACGGGCCGTATGCTCCTTAGCCCGGACACCCCCTGACGGAGCTGGATCAAAAAAGGGATAATAAGGATTAAGGACATATGGGATAGGGACAAGAAGGACTGGATCGGTCCCGACCATCTCAGAGAGAGATTACGATACTGCCACCGACCGCACGAGGCCCTAGAGAGGCTAACAGAGATGATCCCGCTAGTGTGGTGGAGAATACTCCGCAAGGGCCCCTCCTTGCAGAAACAGGACTGGGTTGCGATTACGGACCGGCAAGGCAGCGTGGGTAGGGTGGTCCGTTGTCCCGAAGACGGAACGGTGGAGGTGCGACTCTCACCGCTGGGACAGGGCAACGTTATCCAAAGAGCACCCGCCGACGCAAACCTAACATGCCCTGCAGAGGACGTCGAGTGCTCAAGGAGGATGAGCAATGGATAGCGTACTGCCGCAACATCCCCCTGCAACACCTGGCCCTGGACCCAACGGAATGGACATGGTCAACCCAAGGTAAGCTTGGAAAAAAATTCACAAAATCCTTACACATCTTGACTGTCAAGGCGGCCTACAGGCTATTAAGACCGAAGACTGCACTGCGGGACCAGGTGAGGGAACGCTGGAGAGACCACCTCAACGTTAGTGAACAGGAATTGCGACCGGTCCGCTGGTTCAGAACAGTCAAAGAAAAGCCAGCCAAAATGGCTTCACTCCAGTGTCAGATAGAGCACCGCTGCCTTCCAACCAACAATTGGCTCATTGACCGAACGTCCCTGGAGCAACAAGGGCGGGCCCTTCCATGGTGCAAGCTTTGTAAGAATGCGTTCCCCTCCCGGAAAAGACCTGAGACAATCGAACACATATTTCTCCAATGCCCAGGGGCACTCTGGTTATGGAGATGGTGGGACCGGGTGTGGGATCAACTGGAGACAAACATCCAATGGCCCTGGAACTGGAAGGCCCTATTATGCAAAACTTGACCCAAAGGCCTGATAGAGCAAACGGATGAGTTCCTCTGGGCACTCTGGCGACGACGCTGCAAAATGGAAGGGGCACGACTGGAAGGCCCTGAATTTATAGAGAGCGTCCAACAACAGATACAGACTGAAATATCTGCCAAATGGAACGAAGTTAAGGAACGAATTCATCTCCTTCAAAAGCAAAGCGACATCAGACAAAAAATCCGGGACTTCAGCTCGAACTGGCTTGGGGATGCAAACGGAGGGAGGATAGGCAAGGTGGAATGGAAGGGGGATCAAACAGAACACACAGCTTCAGGGGAGGCCCAACCAAGGGGGGAGATCGTAAGAGACTACCGCCTGCAGTTCAATTACTGGACCCGAGTAGACGTCTCGACCCCACTGAAACCCCCAGATCAATTCACTGACTTCTCCCCCCCCCCTCCAACTGTCTAGTGGATAGGTCGTGGTATGGAATTGATACTGCAGGTCACTAGGGGGGGACAGCTGAGAGCTCCAACGCTGGCAGACTGACCTCTGAGCACCAGTCAAATCCTTGAGATGATCAGCTTCAATACTGGCAGATTGTCCTCTGAGCATCACTCACATCTTTGGGATGATTAGGAACAGCAGTGCTACTAAATAGTTCCAGGTCTTGATTGGTTTATCTGGCGCCCTGTTAAGGGTGAAGAGGATACTATTTACGACTGCTCAGTCAATCCCCTGGGTAGCAAGGCAATCAATGTTGGCAGTCCTGGTCGCCACTGTTCTCATTGTTCTCAGACATTCCTGTAAAAGGGACGGTGGACCCGATTTCCAGCAGGTGACGCTCCCCACCACTAGATGGAGCCGCCCTCCCGGTGGTAAAAAAAAAAAAAAAAAAAAAAAAAAATCTCCAGCAAGCTCATGCCACACTACTTTGGACCATGGGAGGTTCTAGATGTCGTTGGGGATGATCCGGATGACCCTTCTTATGTTATTCTCATCCCTGGCTACTTAGGCACTGCCTCTGTTTTCCACGCCTCCAAGCTTGCACCATTTACAGAGAAACTGCCATTTCGTCAAAATGGACATCTTTTATTTTTTGAACGAAATTGAAACCGAGTTTTTTGGCGGAAAACTCATAAAAAATTGTTGTTCTTGAGGGTCCGGCGTTTGTAAGATGCTGGACCCCCTGGCTGTACATGGACCTAGCTTGAGACCAGGTACCTCCAGGCAGTCCTGCCTGGAGGTGCCTGGTCTCAAGCTAGGTCCATGTACAGCCAGCGGGTCCAGCGTTTATAAAACGCTGGACCCTCAAGAACAGCAAATTTTTACGAGTTTTCGGCCAAAAGACTCAGTTTCAATTTCGTTCAAAAAATAAGAAATGTCCATTTTGACGAAATGGTCGTTGAGACAGATCAATTTCCCTCTTGTCGCTCAATGATGCCCTCAACCATGGATGGAGAGGTCGACATCGACGACATTGTTGACCACAGGGAAATGCTAGTTTCAGGACCGGCAGGCAGGGGACGTCCTCCGAAACCGAAGCTGCAGTACAGGGTTCGGTTCAGACATCACACTGATCCAAAGGAGGACCGATGGTTTGCCAGGGAGGAACTGATGCAGACCGCTCCTCAGGTTGTGGCCCAATATGAAAAGTCTCTGCAGAAGGGAAAACACCAGATTATAGAAGACTGAACTTCTCAGAGGACTAGTGAAGTATGGAGGAGGGAATGCGAGGCACAGCGCCTCAATAAGCCCTACCGGGCCCCTATTTGCAACAGGTCGGCCGCCCTAAGTGAAGGCAGGCTCGACAGACGACAAGAGGCCTATTTTGGACAACTTCGCAACTGGGGTAAAATTCAGGCAGTTGCGCAGCGCCGGTTGGTTGAAGGCGCCCAGGCCCTGGCCTCCTTTATCAAATGTATCTAAGTCAGGCCCTGGGCGAGATACGCAGCATGGACCCAACTCAGACTGTGGGCAGTTGGGCACGGGTAACTGTCGGTGACCTGGGCCTGATTCGTTTGGGCTGAGGCTCAGCCTCCCTGGGCCTACCGGAAGCTTCTGGGCCGGGGCCCAGTATCGCAGCACAACACGCAGCAGCAGGCCACTTCGATATAGGGAAGGGCCTGCCCACGTATTGGACATTCAGGCACTGGCTGCATGCTGCGCAAGCGCTGCTGCGCTAACGCTGGCCAGGCTCACGCGCTCACGGGCGAGCAGGAAAGAGCAGGCAGTCATAGCCGAGCTGCGCTGCTGTATGCTAGATGGGGCGCATGGTGGTCCTTGGGTGCATGAGGCATCTGTGAGTTGGGGAACGAGGTTGTGAGTGATACGAGAGACATACCTGGTGCTTGAAGCATACGGCATTGTCCGAGATCTGCTCGTACTTCGGGGAGCTGTTGACGTCATCAGCGGCATCGTAGTGCAGGCTAGATAGGATCTACCATCTGTAGTCTGGGCGCCGGGCCCCAGATAGGATATCAACATTGGCTCTTCGTTGATGATGATGAGACTATTCCAGCATTGTCATTTATGAGCTTTTGGTGTGCTCTTATTTGGTGAAACTCGTGATGCAATTCTGCTATTGGTTCGAGGTCACGACTATCTGGTCTTATGTGTATGATGCTGTTTGATTTCTGAAGTTCGCTATTGCTCATCTTCCTTGAACAAGCCCTTTCTATATTTTAATCTAAATTCCTTGTAAATGGGACGCTGGACCTGGTTTCCAGCAGGCGCTGCTCCCCACCAATCGACAGAGCTTCTGTTAAAAAAAAATAATAATAATTAAAAAAAAAATTGTAATTGTTCTTGTAAAAAAAAACATTCGTTAATTCTGTAACATTCCTTACCTTCTTTTTTTTTTTTTTTTTCAACCTTGGCTGGCCGCTCCAGTCTATCGGTGGGGAGCATCACCTGCTGGGAACCGCGTCCAGTGTCCCATTGTACAGGTACATCTGAAATACCGGGGCTATTACCAGGCTATGTAACCAGCCCCATTTCGGAAAAATTGCCGGGACCATCTCCTGGCTTTGGCTGGGTCAGGGATTTTTCATAATTTGCCAAGTAATTTCTCAGCTGAAGCTGGGTGATGGCCCCGGTGCTTCAATCGTTCTGTTAAAATTTTATAAGGGACTCTGGGCACGGTTCCCAGCATGGGGCGCTGCTGTAAGCAACATTCTTCTCTCAATTTCACCTCACACTACCTACCTACCACTACTAATTATAGTCATACAGGGAACCCCGTAGCAACCAGAACTATGTTCACGAGAGAAAATGCGGGGGCTGCTCCCTACCTGTAGGTGGGCGATACAGGCCAGGAGACAGCCGGTAGCATCAGGGACCATGCCAACAGGACCAATCCCTGTGCCTCCCTTCGGGTCCCCTCCTTTACAAACATCAGCAGATTCTGCTCAATGCCGATCTGGGGATCCAGTGGTTTATCTGTAGGTGGCGGGCGCTAAGCATGCCCAGGAAGGTACAGGAGGTCAACGGGGATCGAACCCACGACCTCCTGAATGCCACTAGCGAGCCTGAGCTCGGCCGCTCGATTGGAGCCTTTTTTTGGAGCCATGTTCCCAAAAAAAAAAAAAAAAAAAAAAAAAAAGAGAGAGCTGATGTTTCACCTCTCTGACCTAGGCACCCCGCTTCACCTTGGCGAGTCTGTTGCTCTCAATGCGCCCCACCCTCCACCACCACCCTTTGTTTCAGGGTAAATCATACTTATTATTCTTACTTGCTCTCAATGCGCCCCACCCTCCACCACCACCCTTTGTTTCAGGGTAATTCATACTTATTATTCTTACTTTATACTCTGTGGATTGTCCACCCTGGCCGTACTTCAATATTCAACAAAAAAGGGTCCCCAGACATCCTTCTTCTTTTCTTTTCTTTTCTTTTCTCTTCTTTTTTTTATTTTCTATAAAGAAAACTTCGTATGCTGGAAAACCCACTTAACGAGGTGGTAAGAGCACCCCCGTTAAGTGCGCCCCGCCGGCTCCATCTATTAGTGGGGAGCTGCACCTGCTGGAAATTGCATCCAGCGTCCCTATACAATGATGTGTTGTGTGCCAGCTGGAAATTGGGTCCAGCATCCCTATACAATGATCCGCGAACATGCCTTAGCAAGCATCCCTGAAAGCATGAATATGTTTGTAAGAACTGTATATGTCGTATAGTACCGGAGTCCATGTGTCCCTACCGAGCAGGGGCATTGATTACTTCCCTGCGTTAGGAAGGATTGACCTCCTGCTCTCTTTGTGTAAAGCAATCTAAAAGCATTCTCATCAATCACTCCAACAGACAAATTGAATCCACACACGAAACCCTAAACAATCAATCGACCACTCAGCGTGGTTGGAAGTTGTGCGCCTGGCAACTCCAATCGGTGAAGGGAAAATCATCTATCCTACTCCCATCCTGTGTTGAACCAAGACAAGCGGATCAAGATGAGTGTACACCGGACAGAGGGGGGGGAAATCACCAGGTGTCCCCATGACGCGGATGGCCGTTGTTGTTGTTACTGGTGCTGGAATGGCTGTCGTTGTTGCCACCCAATCCGTGCCATCAGATGTCGCCGCGATCTGCGCTGGAATGGCTGTCATTGTTGTTGTTACTGGTGCTGTAATCATTTTTGTTGTTTTCAGTGTTGGTGTCGATGTCGTCAATGTTGATGTTGATGTCGTTGATGTTGATGTCGTTGATGTTGATGTCGTTGATGTTGATGCCGTTGATGTTGATGTCGTTGCTGTTGATGTCGTTGCTGTTGATGTTGTCGTTAATTTCGATATTATTGGAAGATCGCCCGGTGATGTTGCCCCAATCTGGTCTTGAGGAGCTTGAAGACGCTGTGGTTCACCCTGCGCCCCCATCGTTCCGCCTTCAGCACCGTTGTTGTCATTGTCACTGGGTAGTGCTTGTCCCTCCTTCTGGGAGTCTCCTGGTGTGACCGCACTTCCAACGCTGCATGCAGCTCCAAACAGGCCATGACATCTATGCGTGAACGCATCCGGCTGCTTCCAATCAATAATATCATCCAGTTGAGGATCCGGCCCTTCCTCAAGTATCCAGATGATATCCAGCATTTGCTGGGTTGTGTCCTCCAGCCATTCTACAGACGAGGTCTCCCCCCACTGAACCTCAGGTGAGTGTTTTGCTGTCGAAGCCAGAACCCGCACGAGCTCCTGGAGCTGCTGCCGACCCTCCTCCAGAGTAGCCAGCCACTTGTCCGCATCTTGTTGTAGACTCCTTGTCGATGCCATCTCAGTCGGAGTTGTAACCGCTGTCCTCCGCTGCTGTCCTCCGCTGTTGTCCTCCGCTGTTGTCCTCCGCTGTTGTCCTCCGCTGCTGTCCTCCTTGTGTAGTCGTAGCGCCTGTATGCCAAAGGGCTCCCGAGGGGGATCTCCTCTCCTCCACTCTGTCCGCTCAAGGTCGCGGGCTATGGCAGGGAGGACTCTTGCCTTCCTCGAAAATGACGAGGAAGTCAACTGGAGTGCGATAGGGCCTTGCCTACCGGTCCGGTTAGCGCACTCGCGCTAGCGCTCCACCTGCAGAGTTCCCAGGATTCACACCTTCTAAACCAGGCCCCCAGACATCCTTTGGCCATCGTAAGTGAGTCAGCCTTGAATCCAGCAGCTATCTCAGGCATGCAACCACTCGAGCTAACCTGACCCGATGGCGGGATCTAAAGATCCAAAAAAGTGCTAGCAGCAGGAGAGCCTGGTGAGGTCCCTGAGGGGAGCAAATATATCGTGTAAAGGAATGGAGCAATCAAAGGTGTAAGCCAGGCCTTGTCGCTAATGAGACGTAGGCCAACAGGTTGCCTCAGTCACAGGAAAGATGGAGAGTTGCTGTTATTTGTAACAATTTTTGTACTTACCCCTCTGTGCCATGGAGTGTATACTGTGGCAGGGTGATGGGGCAGAATAGACCACCGTGAGACTGGTCTGGGTGGGTTGCGAAGATTGACACAGCAAATGAGAAACCTCAGGTCAACTGAACAAGCAGATATAATGTAGGCTGATTCCTAGGTGGGAGCGACCATATTACAATGACAAGTAACCGGAAAACAGAGGCCGATTCCTAGGTGGAACATGGCATGTTTCAACGACAAGTAACCGGAAAATGATTTCCTTGGAAGACTTTCTTCAATGCATAGCGATAATGTCCTTCACATCTATCCATCGTTACAGAGAACCTGACTGTCCAGTTTCCAATTGTCTGTCAGGGGGTTCCCTCTGCCTACTCACTAATCCAAGGGGAAGGAAGGCCATGGTGTGCTGAATAGTTACCACCTCTGTATATTTTATATAAGGCAATACTGCATACATGGGGACGAGTAACCATCCTGCAGAGGGCCATATGTACCGTCAAATGTAACTGTATGTGCATGAGTTACCATACTACATGTGTGGCTACATCGGACGGTACTACCCATTCAGTGGGCCTTGTGTACTGACCAATGACACTGAATGACCGATCAAGATTGTCAGCATCCTCATGATATTCTCACAAACATAATGATAATGACTGGAGGAGGAGGTTGAACCACCAGCACGTTTCCCTGCGATTTTCCTGCAATGCAGCTGCATGCACAACGCAACTTTCGGGGGTCGGCTGCCGGAGCAAGATGGTTGGCAGCACCAGCCAAAAGGACACTCCCCCTGTTTGTTTTTTTTTCCTGTGAAGGGCATTTAAAGCCCCGGGAAAAAGTGGCTTGGAAGTACTGCTGGATTAAATTTCATTTCGAACTTCGGCTGGTAGTGTTACAGGGGGTGATAAAAGCATCCCCCAGCAGCAGTAGGCCCTCAGATGGCTCCTATCTATTGGTGGGGAGCTACCTGCTGGAAATGGGGTCCAGCATCCCATATTTCTGTGATGCTGGACCCGGTTTGCAGCAGGTGCAGCTCCCCACCAATAGAAAGGAGCCTCAAATGGCAGGATCTGCAAATGTGGATCGCTCTTACCCACCACATTAACCACCAGTACTTGGCCCAGCTGTTGATGCCGAGCCGGGAAACGCCCTGCACGCCAAGTTTTGCCGAGCCGCCGCTGCGTCATTTCATTTTCTTTTGGCTGGAGTCTCCAGCCATCGTGGGCCGGTAGCCCGAAGCGGATCCGTCACGGTGCATTAACGGGCAATGCCCGCTGCCTATGTATGGGCCAAGTACTGGTGGTTTAACGGACACTCTGCACTCAGGACAACCATTGGCTGCCGCTGTCGTTTCGTTTTCTTCTGGCTGGCGCCTCCAGCCACTGTGGTCCGGTAGCCCGAAGCCCATAATTCGTGGCGCGTTAACGGAAAACGCCCGAGGCCGATGTATGGGCCAAGTACTGGTGGTTTAACAGACTCTCTGCCCTCAGGACAACCATTGGCTGCCGCTGCCAGCAATCACCGTGGGTCTGGTCCTTGGACTCTACAACATCCTGGGCTTTATGAAAAAAAAACAAAAAAAAACGGACTCTCCGCCCTCGCGATGTTCAAAATAAAAAGAGAGCAGAAAAAAAAGAAGTTATAACGAGCGTCTGTGAAACATGTCGTACGTTGTACGGGGCTCTGGTCGTACGACCGTTTGAACGGTCCTGTACAGACTGGCGAAACCCCCCAAAAAAAACGAAAACATAAAATACAAAATATGTGGATGTGGAGCTTTTCGTGCTCTACACGCCCATATTTTTTATTTTATTTTTTGGTCTTTTGCAAGGAAAATGAACAGAAGCGAGATGGCAATATTCAGATTGCACAATCACATTGAAAGCCAAATCGTATCACACTGTTCAGAAAGCAGCATTGCACCAATATAACACCAACGGAGAATCGTAGCACTGAAAGTCAATGTCAATGAGAGCTTGCTCTCGCCACCACCAACATATGTATCCAGTCTCTATCTCCCTACTTGGCGCTCGGCGCCCAGCCTACTCCTTACACAGCTACTACTAACCTACCAATTGACAATGCAACTGTCGACGTCAGCAGCCTCCGAAGTACTTGAAGATGTCGCCCATGCAGACCATCGCCAATACCAGGTGTGCCCTCACATCATCATCATCATCATCCTTCTCTCTCTCTCTCCCTCGTCCCTCACCCACGTCTTCCCTGTGTACACCCGAAGACCACCCCTGCGCCTCACTGTACATCCAAGCCCGCCAGCTATGAAGGCTGGGCTATGGCCCTGCCCTCAGCAGCACCCTGCTCTCTGCACGACCGCATGTGCTTGCACCTCGCCGCTCAGCACTAGCAGCAGCCTACGAGCTTCAGCTCCAGCAGCGCTGCCGCCAGCATGCGAGTGCCCGACCCCCTGCCCAGACAGTGAGCTCTTTCCTATATGGAAAGAGCTGGCCTGCCTTCGCAGCCTGGCTGGCCTGGGCCTGGGCCCAGAAGCTTCCGGTAGGCCTCAGGATGCTGCGCCTCTGGTGCAGCTACTGGGCCTCCCAACTGTCTATGTATGAGGCTGTGAATCTCGTCCAGGGCCTGTGCTTTCGGAAGGGCCTGGAAGGCCGTGGAATTTCCTTGCTTCTCGCCCTGTGTTTTCCTCAACCAACTGGCGCGACGAAACTGCGTGGACCCCAAATGCAAATTTGACAGCTCAGGGCCTCTCGGGATTTGTTAGGCCCACCTTCACTTAGGGCAGGCACATTTGCAGCAGGGGGCCCTTAGGCCTGCCGAGGACCCAGATCCTCGCATTCCCTCCTCCTTTTCTTCGATAGTCCTTTGAGAAGTCCTTATGTAACAGGCTGCTTCCTTTTCGGCTTTCTCTCATAACTTGAGATAATTTTGGGAGCAGTCTTCATTAATTCCTCTCTTTTGAGCCATCGGTCTTCTTGAGGATCAATTAATTCCTCTCTTTTGAACCATCGGTCTTCTTGAGGATCCCTGGAGGTTTGGGCACAAGCATCAGCTTGTGTTTGATGATATCGTCAATGTCCACGTGTCCATCCATGGTTGGGGGCAGCATTGATCTTCTGGAGGGAAATTGATCTGTGGCAGCGAAAGGTGCCAACTTGGATGCATGGAAAACATGGTAAGTACGCAAGTGTGCAGGAATGTGGATCACGTATGAAGGCCCATCCGGTTGATCCCCTACAATGTCTAAGATCTCCCAGGGCCCAAAGTACTGTGACATCAGTTTACGTGAAATCCCAAACTCTTGACCTAGTTCATATGACTTTTACCCAGACTCTATCACCTACCTGAAAGTAAGAAGGTCGTCTATGTTTATTCTCAGATGCTATCATAGCATCCTGAGACTTTCTAATATGTTCGATGGCCTGCTGTAGCATCAGTTCATCATTGACAGCAAACTCTATGCTGCCAGGTGCTGCAGTGGGTTGCCTTTCTGGCAGCAGAAAGTCAAGTGCAGTTCGGGGTTTCCAACCAAGGTGCAGCTGGTTGGGAGTCATACCAGTAGTACTGTGCACAACATTGTTGTACAGGCTGGCGACGAGAGGTAACTTCTTGTACCACTCATCCTGACTTGGCTTAATATAATGCTGAAAGAGGTGCTGTACTACCCGGTTCAACTGTTCTGCCTGGCCATTTGACTCAGGGTGATTCCCTGATGTCATGTGTAGCTTAGTTCCCATTTGTTCAGTTGTCGTCTGCCACAGTCCGCTGGTAAACCTTACATCCCTATCACTTACGATTGACATAGGTAGTTCAGACTCTCTGACCCAGTTATCCAAAAATAGTTTGATGACATAGTCAATTTTAGTAGTTTCTGGCATAACGATAAGTCTTGCATACTTAGAAAAGCGGTCCACTATCACGAAGATGTGCTTTTTCCCAGACCTGCTGGTCACAAGGGTATCCATGAAATCCATGGACACACTCTGACCAGGACCCTCAGGAATCGACAAGGGCTTGATGAGCCCAAGCGGAGCCTGAGTCCTAGGTTTGTCTCTTTGGCAAAACTGGCAGGTTTCAACGTACTTTTTTGCATCTTCCATCATAGTGGGCCACCAAAATCCTTGCACTAAATTAGATGAAGTCTTTTTATAACCAAAATGTCCAGTTGCATCGTGACACTCACCTAAAAAATTCGTCAGGGTTGTCGAGCCCCGGCCCCGGGGCCCCGGGGCCCCGAGGGGGGGTCGGCACCCCTGGCCCCGACAAAAAAAATAAATAAAAAAAATACAGGGGGGTGCGCAGCTGCAGCCTGCACCCCCTGGGCCAAACTGCAATATTGCAGTTTTGGCCTGACCTCGGCCCCCCCCCAGGGCTACACCCCCCCCTTGTGAGCCCGGGGTAGTTCGGGCGCGGGGCCGGGGGCGGGGCCCAGCGGGGCGAGGGGCCGGGGTTGGT
>BFEA01000613.1:552052-575617 GCA_003427395.1 Chara braunii | reverse complement strand
CCCCCCCCGCCCATCCACCCCCTCAACACGCCTTCGGAAGACCGTGTACGGAGGGTCCAAAATCCGTACGTACGGGCCGTACGGGCGCTGAGGGCCCGTACGTACGCTCGTACGGGAGTACGGACGGGCCGTCCCCGTACAGGGTGACGACACTGCATTCGGCTATCCACCTCATCCTATCCTCTATTGAAAACTATTCTTCAACACAATTTGATCCCCCTGCCTCTCGCATCACCACATCTTTCAGGGGGGAGGTATCCCCAGGCACTCCATCATCCCCATCCTTTCTTCCCCCCACCTCGACGTCCATCGGGGTTCAAAGGCATCCTCGAAAATGTGGGTCTGGTTTTCCCGACCTCCCTAACCCCCTACTCCCTCTTGGAGCACTGCATACCTATTTGCCCATTTTGATCCCCCAGCCTGCTCCTTTTGTCCATTTTGCATCATGTCTCTCCCTTTGCCCTTACCTCTACCTCCCTGACCCCCCACTCCCACTTGGAGCGTTGCTCCCTCAGTCTGCTCCTTATGTCATTCATTTTGCACTGTCTCTCTCCCTTTGCCCTTACTTTCTTAATCTCGACCGCCTGCTTTGGCACGGTTCTTTTCTCTTTCCTGGGTCTCCCTAATCTCCTTTTCCTTACCCTCTTTCCCCTTGCTAATTAGTGTTTTAGTTTCGGGGTATTGGGATGGGGTCCAGGTGTCTGGGGGGCGTGTCTCCCATTTCAGTTCCCCTTGGCCCTCCCATGTCCATCCAGATTCGGTGCTCGTCGGACTTCTGATCTACCACACGCCAGTCTCTTCCATGCGTCCATGCACTTCTTGTCATGTTCAAACATACTCAGTACTGTGTAGATTGTGGAGGAGATAGGTTGGATCAGGAAAAATTATTGTACTGCCTCTAGGCACCCCTTCATCGCTTCGAGTTGTTTACATATCCGTTTTATATTTTCATTTGTTGACATGTAAGCCGCATTATCATGAAAAACCCAATAACTCCCGTGTTTCATGTACACCACTTCCCTCTCCTCTAATCTGTCTTGGGGGTACGCTTTCATCATCAACCCTCTGACCCCTTGATCCATCACACACTTTTTTGCATGTTGCGTGAAGAGGGTAAGGAAGTAAGCACGAGCTAGGGGGAGGTTCTAAAATGGAATCTGAACTTCGCGGTTTGTCCCTCCTCCATTTTCCTTTTGACGCACAACGTCTTCTCCTTCATTGTACTTTTAACCCTGCTGACCCTGGAGGGGGTAGATTCTTTTGTCCCTTTTGTCATTTGCATTTTACTTTGTTCACTTGCTTCTTCCTCCGTGAGGACCTCCCCTGCCTCCATCTCCGCGTCAGTTCTACTCTCTGCCTGTCCCTCCCCTCTCCCCCGTTCCCCTCGATCCCCCGATTTTGCCGCCTCCACCTTTTCCCCCGTTTTCATCCCTGTCCTGTCACCACCCCGCTTCCTGGTGTATCCATCCCTGTTGTGGTGGTCGTGAATCTGTATTGCGTCTCCTCCCGTCCACCTCCCTACCCGATTCTACCCCACTTTCCATGTCGATCGGGCTCGTGCCTCATTGCCCCCCTGTAGTAGAGGAGGGTTTTACCATTCCTTCCTCTTTTCAACATAATACCACTTCCTATCATTGTTATCCGGTTTCGTTTGGTCGTGGACCGTAGTCTAGAATCCTTCGATAAATTTTAACTTTTGGATCTGGTTTTCAACTTTTCTTTTGTTTTTTACACGATTATATTTCCAATATTTTCATTTGTTCTTCTCCTTTTTTTGAACGATGGCTGGCCTGGGGGTACATGGGAGGATTCCATGGCATTGGGAGAGGTTTGGGTGAGGCGTTTACCCCGGTGTGTTACAAAAAAAAAACATGTTAATGGTGCTTGATCTTTGTGTGCCTATCATTACCGCTCCTCGCCGTTGCATCCACCTGTTTGCTTTCAATCAACACTCTAGGATGCATGCTTCTATTTGACAGCTCGCCGTTGTCGCTCCCACGTTATCTAGTTGTTGTCACATCCCCCGCCACACCCAGATGACTGTCACCACCGTACTCTACCGATCCCTTCTACTTCCCCTTACGACCTCGTCAGGGTCTACTTCCGGATCACACTTCCAAACAAAGATGTTGCTCTCTATATCTCCCTCTCTTCCCAGCGTGCTCTGTCAATCTCTTCCCCTTCCCCCTATGACTGCGTCAGGGTATGCTCCCCGATCACACTTCTTGAAAATCTTCGCTCTCTATACCCTTTTTCACATCTCGACTCGGTCTCGTCCGCTCTTATTCCCCCTTTTTTCTCCGTTCCTATTTGTCGTTGTCGCACATCCGCCTTACCCAGATGACTCTCTTCCCTTCCCGCTCTTTCTCACCACTTCCCCCCCCGCCCCCCACCAGGGCCACCACCACCATGTTTCAGACCTCTTTCCCTTTTCTGTCCTATTCTCCCTCTCCTCTTTCCTTTCTTTCCGACATACTTTCCTATCCGTCGATCTTTGTTTGTCGTTCCTGCCTTCTTCCTTTTCTCTCTTATTCTCCCTCTCCTCTGTCCTCTCTTTCCAATGCACTTTACTATCTATCAGTCCCTGTTTACCTCCAGCCCGTGTTCGGTCGTGTCCCAGCATTTCTTGACAACCTCTGACTACTTTTCCTTTCTCCTGTAACAACTTTCTGGTCGCTCCTGCGTCAGGTTGTATGTTCTCCGATCCCAATTCGAAAAGGTCGCCGCTTTCTGCTGCCTATTCACCCTCTCCTTCACACATTATTTTCGTGTCTCGACTCAATGTCGTCATGATTTCGTCTTGTTCCAAGAGTTGTACTTCGCTGCCCACCATCAACGCCAGGCAGCCTGGCACTTGCAGCTTCCCCGCCGCTCTTCACTCAACAGCAGCTATGGTGGAATACACGGAGGCGAGGAGGTCCCTCACCCGGTCGAACTGCCCATGTCAACCTGTGGCGTGGTATCGGTCAACGCTCGCCAACCTCTAGTTTTCCCAAAAAAGCAAAGAACAGATTGGCTGAAACTTCGGACACCACTATGACTAGCCTTGCCATCTTGACCTGCGTAACTCTCCGTACGTCGTATGGGGCTCTGCTCGTACGACCTCTGCTCGTACGACCGTATGAACGGCCCTGTACATAATGACGAACCCCCCCCCCCAAAAAAAAAACGAAAACAAAAAATAAAAATATTAGGGTGTAGAGTTTTTCGTGCTCTAGATCCCCATATTTTTTAATTTCTTTTTGATCTTTTTTATATTAAAAAAAAAATCATCACAATAGGGAAAAAAAACAAAATAAAAAAATAAAAATTGATTGATTGATTGATTGATTGATTGATTGATTGATTGATTGATTGATTGATTGATTGATTGATTGATTGATTGACTTAGTGATTGATTGATTGATTGATTGATTGATTGACTTATTGATTGATTCATTGACTGATTTATTGATTGATTAAAAAATAAAATAAAAAATCCGTAGATAGGCACACAACTATGCTAGAGCGCACACTCCCTCTCTCTCTTTGTAGTAGAGATAGGCAAATCTCCATGCAATGACAATCCCCAAGTGTGAGCACTCAAAGCCGAATGAAACGACAGAGAGAAAGAACAAGAAAAAAGGAAGAAGAAGAAAGAGAGAGAAAGAAGAGGAAGTTAGAAGAGGAAGTAAGAAGAGGAAGTAAGAAGAGGAAGTAAGACCCGTGAGCGCATCACCTCAATATTCAAACAAAAGAGGTGAAACCCGCCATAACTGGCGAGAACCACCTTGTCATGAAGCACAGCCGGCAAAAAGAACCTGACAGCTATTTCGGCCGGCTTGCCAGAATCGGTCCTTCTCAGGGGTCGCGCTGGGTGTGACTTAAACAGACCTATGCGAACTACTTATAGTGCTAGATTATCAACTGCGGTCTACAAAGGGAACCTTTAAGCCAGAAGGAATAGTCTTGCAGTTCACCAATTCTTCCAACGGGTTAGGCTACGGACCCATGGGGCCAAGACCCCTCAAATCTTGTCATTAAAATGAACGAGGGCCTGGTCAAAATATAGGCCCGGAATATTCTTGTTTCGCAGTTCAACCTTCAAGCTCAAAAGAAACCTCGCTTTTGTTCCGAGTAAAGTGGCCATAGAATATGCTCTATGAAGAAACGAAGAGATCACAACAAACTTTTGCTCCTTACTACAACATGAATTAAAATCTTGTAAATTTTGAAACACCAAACCTTCGCCTCCCAAAAGACAATCCTGATTCTTATGGAGAGCTTGACAGTAGACCTTTGCTGGTTGTTTATCAATGAGCACTCTACATCCTAAGTACGGCCACTCGTTCGACTGGCTTGTCTGTTCCAGAACTAAGTGCTTATCATAGCATTGAGATTCAAATTTATGAAATATCAACTCAACTTTTTGTACCGGTCTTTTGTCACCAACCCGATTCCTCGCAAACAGAGAAACATGGTCTATCATTCTACATCCTCTTACCAACTTGACATCATTCCCCAAGCCTTCTAAAAAAACATACTCATTATGCATACACATAAGGCGCGCAAGTGTCGAGCTGGACGATTTTCCCATGGGATTTCCTAAAACCTGCTTAACTACTTTACCTATAGCCAGGTTGTACGTATTATTTAGATCATACTATCATCATAGGAAATAAAATGAATTAACAACGAAAACCTAACAGATTTACAACCTACTTCACTAATAGCAATTCGACACAACCGTACCCGTTTCCGGCGAGCACAATACAATAACTTAAAAAATCCTTTATTTGAATAAGTTGATTGCCCACTCAATAACAGAAACGATTGTTAGATGTGGAAGCTGACATAACATTTCCTTCACGTCTTAACTACACTAAAATATTTCTTCATACTGGTCAACGCTCTTCATAACATGGTCAAGGAATATAGGTAACATCTGCGTTTTTCCAAGATTAAAATGACTGGGTTTTTTTATTCTTTTAATCATTTCATTAACACAAGTTGAAGTAATACGAGTGGCTTTCCGCGTTGGCTCCGACCAGGATGGACAAATATGACGTCATTTACTAACATCCTTATGCTTGGGTAGTACGTAAGAACATCTCAACTTACCCCCGTTTGCCCACGGAGATAACTGCATCAACTTGATTCCCTTATAGTTTTTTGCATAATCTGACAAAACTCTCCCTTCGTCGTTATCAATCCTCATCATCCCTTCATTATCAACAAACAACTAACTCATCCCGTGCTCATAGATGACGGGGCAGCAAGCGTATGTGTCCCCCATGTTGTGATCGAGGGGGGACAAAACCAATCCTTGAAACTGTTCTTTCCATCGTAAAACTTGGTCCAAAGAAAGGTGAGATGAACTCTAAAAGTGAGGAACTAATCTGACTACAAAGACCTGATTTATTAGTAGCGTAGTTAGGGGTAACAACATTCTTGGAGTTATAGTGAGAAGCAGGAACAAAGTCAACCTGACTAAGACGAAACGAGACATGATTATCCTTCCGAGGAAAACATTCATTTAAACCTGCGTAAACACACACTGCATCCGTGCGACATGCATAGGCATGATAGTTATAGACAAGCTCACCTACCGCTTTATTTTTTGTCCAAACCCGTCTAAAACGACGGCCTACCAATTCCAAATAGGCGGAGGGAAGATCAATACTACAAATCGTTTTTTTGCACACCTCACAAACTTTTTCTTTTATTAATTCATCGTCGAAGTTCAACCTAATTCTAACAACTAACCTAGCCGACAAACACAAATTAAACTTTCTTCTACAGGCCTGAGAAAGAACAAGCTTTAGAGTAGAGCGAGACTTAGTGCATGAAACAGAACGGGTCCCATCATAAGCGACAATGAATCGATTTGAATCCCAACTACGTAATGTTCTTCTAGAGGAAGGTTCACTAGAAACTGAATCAATGTATTCTTAGTCGATAGAGAACGGGAGCAGAAACGAAATAGCTTATGAACAGTAATTACAACATCCTTTTTGAACCACTCACAACAGTTTTTAAGAAGATTGATAGGAAGATTCTTAGAAGAAATTGTGGATGATCTTTGACAAGCTTCCAGTTATCCGTAAGAGTAGAACCGAAGGTTACATTAATGGAGAAGGGAGTGGACAGATGAGAATCAAAGGATTTTTTAAGCGAAGAAATAAGACTAATGGAGGTAAAGCCAAGAGAAGGTAGACTAAAAGTCAGGGGAATATTAGCATGGGGTAGAAGGAGGAGGAAAAGAGATGCGATTAGACGATACAGTGGGGGGAAAGGTCAGTGTAGAATGGGGAAGTACTAAGGTCAAAGAAGGTGAGTTGAATAACGTACGTCGAAGCGGAAAACGTTGTCGTTCTTTCCTACCAGGGTGACTTCTGCGCCCATAGTGTCTATGTTTAGAGGAAGAATTCAAGGATGGACCAAAGGATCGGATAAAGAAACTATCAGATTTTAGCAAATTCTGTTCACGGGATGTAAAGATAGGTATTGCAACATAGTCATTCAGACTAACCCGCCTCAACCAACGATATAACTTTCGATTAGTCCTCACCTTTCCTAATGTCAGGGTCGAAGCTACGTGCTCCTTCCATCGAATACCTACTGACTGAGAAGTACAACCAATATATGTATGACAGTGCCATGGTGAGAAAAAAACATACACTACCGGACCAGGACAGAGGTGAAAGTCGGAATTATCATTAATAAAAAACGAAAGTAGATTGCGAAACGTATTACCCCATCAGATTTCATCAGAGATAATAAGAAGAATAATGACGAGACGAAAAATATAAATTACCTCCACAGTAGGCAGCGACCCTCGATAATCACGACAAAACAATGCCAAACCTTACAAGTGTGATACGCTCAGGGCGCCTTCTCACTCATCATTCATATCTTCCGCAGAGGTGGCATAATCATGGTGTTGATCGTCGTCATCATGAGTCTTCTTCGTCTTCAACCATTCATCATAGTCCCGCCGTGCAGGAATCTCGACAATATCGGTCTTCGCCTGATCAAGCTTGATATAGGATATCTCCTCCTCCACATACAACTTTTCGAGATCGGCCTTCTTTCCCGCGTGGATTTCCTTCATTCTATTCTCCCTGAATTTCTTGAGCATCTCTTCCTCCGGATCATGCGCCACGTCAACAGTAATGCGACCTTTCTCCTTGGCCTCACCATCTTCCTGCTCATCCTTCTCACCATTAGATTCGATCTCCACAGCGTTCATGGCTGTTTTCAAGCTTCTTGGAGTTGTCTTTCTCAAGACATATTTTTGAATGGATTGTCGATACTTCGAAGCCCCCATCCTAGCCATACGCTCTTTGAGCACTTCAGCCTCGTGAAGAGCCAAATCCTTCTGCACCAAGGCGTCTTTATACGCCTTATGCAATACTTCAAGATCCTTCGGAGTATACATGGCCTCACTCGTCTTAGCCCTGCCCCTCAACGGCTCCCCAAGTGGACTCTTCTCGGTAAGCGCCACGCTACCCCGCTTCCCTTCATTCCGTATGTACACAACCTCATCTCGCAAATCCTTGAACTCGTTACGGATGTGCGCACTTTCAGTCTTCAGACTGGTCACTTCAGCATTCTTTTAATCCAAAGTTTTCCGGAATCCGCTCAACTCGGCAACTTGCAACCTCAAAGCAACAAGATCATCACTCTTCTTTGCTGTACGCCACTAACTTTTGCTTTCAGGTCCTCGATCTCACAACACAGCCACTGCTCTTCAGATCCCTGATCATGCGCTCTCTGCAAAGCTTCCTTCTCCTGCCGTAGCGATTCCAGGTTAGACGAACCCATGCTTCCCGTATATTTGGTCCTCAAAATATCAAGCTCCTTCCTTAATTTGCTGACCTCAAATTCTTCATCGCCAGGAAGATCGACTTTCCTGCCGAATGCAGACTCACAAACAACCTTCATACTAGACCTAACTATCGGTCCCAACTTCGCCCTCCTGCAACTCCTCTTTCTTAGTCTCCGCACGTTTCTCTTCATCTACCTGGAGTCTCTTCTTTTTCTCCTCCAAAGCTAATACCCTTGCTGCCTCACGTTTACGCTGCCCTCGCTCTTAAGCTTGCTCTTGTAACAACCCATAGATTCTGTCGAATTTCTCATCTTTATCACGCTCCCTGGACCCTCCGTTCCAAGGCCTTGAATAACACTGACCATTGTTGTAACCGCCGTTGTAGTTACCACCGCTATTGAAATTCCCGCCTCCATTGTTGTAACCGCCTCCATTGGAGTAACCATTATCACCACCATAGCTCCTAATCTGTGATGCTTGATAAGGGACGATGGCATTAGATGTACTATCCGCCTGTGCCGATGCTGGAAGAATACCCCCATTTGAAGATGAAGAAGAGTTTGAAGAACCCAACATATCGTTGCGGATATTGGCTGTCATCTCAACACCGTTCGGCAAATTCCGAAAGGGGCATTCACGTATGAAATGCCCAAGTAACTGACATAAATTACAAACTGGTCGTCGATACATGCTGAGAGGACTAACGCGCCCTCAGTAACAATGCACCACAGCGCAAGAAGGGAGATTAGGCTAGAAAAGGAGATAAGAAGGAGGAGGGGAAGGGAGTAAGATAGGAATAAGTTGAGAAAGTAAGGCAAACACTGACAGAAAGTGTACATGAAAGCTTGATGAGCACTGAACATAGTCACTCTAATAGGGTAAATTCCCCATCGGTTATCTATGTGTTTGTTGAAGTAGAGATTGGCAAATCTTCATGCAATGACAAATTGCAAAGTGTGAGCACTCAAAGCCGAATGAAACGACAGAGAGAAAGGAGAAGAGGAAAGGAAGAACGTGATAGGTTGAACGCAACCACTCGACTGGGAACGGTCGAGAGAAGGATTAACCGTGACACCATTATGGAGGAGGTCGCTCGAAGCTCCAAACCCCAGGCAGAGCCTGAGGCCGAGGAACCAGAGAAAGTCTATGGGAAGCCTAGGGAAGAGGAGCCTGCGGACAAGGCTACCGCCGCCAAGAAGAAGTTTAGGTATCAAATCCCGATCTTGACCTTGCCTAAGCTCGACGACACTATTAGCAAGTTACTAGGAACCATGGTGTCGGTGTCTTTTCAGACCATGCTGCAGGCTAGCCCGAGGTTGCTCAAGGGGCTCAGACAACTGTTGACTCGGAGGCGAGTAGAAATAGGCGACAACCCCGAATTACCAGAAGGGGGGAGGGAGGAGGAAGCTCCGCAAGAAGTGGCTAACCTTCAGAGGAGTCACGGAGACTTGGAGGATCTCGAAAGGGCCTTTGCAGACATTCGTTTGAGCTTGCCCGACCAAGAGGGTGGCGAAGTCATGAGATCACCACCCGGGACGAAGCTTAGCTTTCATGCGCTACCCGTAGGGAAATTGAAAATCCAGATCGGGAATCATCACACCGACGCATTAGTAGACGGGGGAGCAGAAATCACTCTCATAAGGAGAGATTTCGCAACGATTACGGGGTGTACAGTAAACAAGGAAGTAACAGGGAGCATCCGGGGAGCTGGCGGGGAAATCCCGTTCGCTGGGTACGTCACGAAGTGTGCTGTGAAGGCAGGGGTCAGAGAATCGATCTGGTCGTTTCAGCGGATGACCGTAATGGAGGAAATGGACCACGACATAATCCTCGGGAGACCGTGGTGCGCGAACATAGAGATGATAGGCATGCACTTGCACGATAGCTCGTACATGGTAGACATAGAGGACCCTGTGACCGGTCGGGAAGAGCTCCTTCGACTCCTTGGAACGGGAGGAGATCCCCCAAAGGGGGAATTGGCAACATGGTCGCCGTCGTTCGAGGATAGCACGCGAAAAGTGGCTTTCGCACGGATGGAGGATATGAGAGAAAGGGTAGAAATCATGATTGAGGAAGCATTCAACAAGAAGGAGTGGATCAAGATGGGCTTGCCCCAGAAGAAAAGGAGGCAGGAATACGAAGTCCTAGGTGTTATGGTAGCGGAAAATGAGTCAGAGGTCGAACTTGGTGCTAGCCTGGCCAAACGGAAAGGAGTGCGCATAGACATGCCAGAAATCGCACTTGAGATCCCCAATCTATTGCAACTCATCAAGGCACTTAGATACCACAAGGTAGGAGTGGATTCGGCAGCCTTGGCCAAGTTTGAAAGGGAGGTGCAAAAGGGATATTGCCTGAATGGGAAACTATTTAGTATTCAACCACGAGTCGTAGAGACGACGAGGGCAATTCCGACTGTTCATTTTTTAGGAGAAACTTCCCGAAAAGAAGTGCTCGAAAGTACAAGCCGGTAGGGAAGAAAGCAAAACCGGTCTCGATCCTACTAGAGACATCGAAGGAAGAGGCTATGGAGAAGGAGGAAGACGTCCTTTGAGTGATCCGAGAAAAAAGGGCGGTGGAGGGACATCGGATACCAGATGAGGTAGCGAACACAATGAAGATAGGGATAGACGGGTTCTTCACGGAGGAAGAAACCGGCCTGATCAAAGGGACGACTGGATGCGAAGTTGATCCCTCCGGTCTGAATCCACACGGTAGAACATGAGTGCTGGAATGATAAGGGGTCATCCTATGAATTTGGGATAGCAGGAGAAGTAACAGACCTCCTCGTAGCGAAGAAGGACTCCTTCGTTGTGGAGCCTACGACATCGCCATACGCTAATCGGTGGTTCGTCTTTCGGAAACCTAACAAGACACTAAGGTGGATTCAGGACCTGCAGAAGTTGAATGCGGTAACCATCCGGGATGCTGGCTCGTTACCCCAGGCTGACTTATTAGCAGAATCGCACACCAGTCGGAGAATTTACTCCCTGATAGATCTGTACTCAGGGTACGACCAACTTCCATTGGATGTTCGGGACAGGCCATACACCGCTATGCACACCCCCGTAGGCCAGCTACAGATGCAAGTAACACCTATGGGATTCACAAACGCAGTGGCCGAAGCGCAACGCAGGATGCTCGCTGTGGCCGGGGACATGTTCCCAGAAAAATGTGAACCTTACATCGATGACAATTCGATCAAAGGCGCGCAGGAGAAGGACGAGACGGAAGTCCAGCCAGGGATCCGATGTTTTGTGTGGGACCACCTGCAGGACATCAAGGATTTACTCCGACGGTTCCTAGTATACAACATTACGGTTAGTGGACCGAAGAGTATCCTAGCGGTACCGGAGGTAACTATACTAGGATTTCATTGCGGTGCTTACGGCAGGAAGCCGGATCCGGCAAAAATCGACAAGATATCACAATGGCCGACACCGTTGCGCACGACGACGAAGGTAAGGGCGTTCCTAGACGTAGTCGGCTTTTGGAGGATCTTCATTAAGAACTTTGTCAAGATTGCTGAGCCTATCCGGGCTATGATCAGGGAAGAAGGAACCATGGATTGGACTGAGGAGCGAGAAGGAGTTGTCCAAAGGCTCAAGGACATATTGACATCTGAGACAGTCGCCCTGTCCGCGCCTTGTTTTAATGACGAAGTGGGGCGACCCTTCATCCTAGAGAATGATGGAGGACCTTTGGCTGTAAGAGGTGTGTTGATTCAAAGGGATGAGGGAGGAAAAGAGAGGTCGATTAGGTTTGAAAGTAGAACCCTGAACTCCGCAGAACGACGGTACTTGCAATTCAAGAAAGAAGTCCTAGCCATCCTGCATTGCCTTAAGACCTTTCAGGGCTACCTATTTGGGAGGCGGCTCATCTTAAGGATCGATCCGACGAATGTCGCAGGGGCTCTGAGGTATTACAGGCCTTTTGATCCGACGGTAGGGAGATGGGTATGATTCATCAGGCAATTCGATTACAAGATCGAACGGATTGCTGGAATCCGCAACAAGGCAGATGGGCCGAGTCGGGTTTGCATCACTCCCGAAGGGATGGAGGATGCAGAGCCCATAGACGTCTTCCTCGAATACGAAGGAGGGACTCTCGCGGTGGATAACGAAATGATGAGCGAGGGATGCACATTGGGAGAACTATTGATCCAGACTTTGGAGAAGGGGGCACCTGCTGTAGTAGCAGAACTGACAGAAGGACCAGTCACCACTTGAGGACACAGAGAAGAAAAGGACTCATGGGGAGGGATAGAAGGACCGAAAGAGGAGCTAATAGCAATGACGGTCGAAGGAGGCCAGGAAGCAGTGATGAGCTTAGTGGAATCTTGGAAAAGGAAAAAGTTGCAATGGGTGGTAAATCAGATGCAGGAAGGAAAGGATGGGGGCAAGGAAGGAGAGGAGTTTTTCTATGTTCAATCCTACGAAGGGCTCTTTCGGGAGATCGGTTTGTTGTTGGTAGGAAACAAACAACCTACGGAAGTCAGTATTAAGGCAAGAGAAGAAGCCGAAAGGTACGTCCTAAGGGGCGGGCATTTGTTCCGAAGGGAGGAAGGTGCTATGCCCAGAACGGTTGTATGCGGAAGATCTAGGCAAGTAGACGTTATCCAGACAATGCACGACGGGTTAGCTGGAGGTTATCGGTCGTCCAAAGGAACACTTGCAAAGATAACGCGGCTATATTATTGGGTAGGCATGGCAGGCATGGTCGCCATATACTGCCAGACTTGCCTGATTTCCCAAGAACAAAGCTCGGTACGAGTCTTCTAGCCGCTTAGACCAACGCGGGTGCTAGGGCCGGGACATCTGGTCCACCTCGACCTTGCGGCCATGCCTGTATCAACGGATGGGTACAGGTATATCCTGGATGCACGAGACAACCTGAGTGGGTTCGTGGAGGCTGTCGCCCTCAAGAAAAAGACAGGGAGGAATGTGGCGAACTGGATAGAAGACTTTTACTTAAGGCATCCATTCGTCAGGAGGTTTATAGCAGACAATGGGACGAAATTTGTGAACCAAGAAGTATTGGGGATGCTTAAGAGACTCTGCGTTCCAATTAAACTCATCGAGTCGTATAACCCTGAGGCCAATGCACCTGTGGAAAGAGGGCACCGAACCTTGAAGAACACGATTGCAAAGCTCGCAGCAGACCATCTGAGGAACTGGCCTAGGTATCTTAAGCAGGCTGTCTTTGCAGAGAATATGACTCCTAAAAGGACAACAGTATGTATCCCGGCAGAACTTTGGTACGAAAGAGAGATCGGCTTTCCTGTGGAAGCCTTGGTACCTACCTGGAATAGGTTAGATGATGATCCTCAAATGACCACTGAAGAGTTAATCGAGGCAAGATGTCAACAAATCCTTAAGAATGAGGAGGTCGTGGAAGACATCGCCAGCCGGGTGTTGGACAGCAGAATGAGGGACAAAGCAAGGTGGGACCAGGTTAAGAATGTCAGAAAGGAGCCACTTTAGGTGGGGGAGACGGTATTGCTAAGGAACTCGGCACTAGAAAGTACTTGGTCGGGACAGTTGGGAAGGAGGTTCAAAGGCCCCTACCGGGTCGCCAAGCGGGTGGGACTGAATACCTTCGAACTGGAAGATTTGGATAAAACTGGATTGAAAGGGCCCTTCCCGGGGCAACGACTGGTCAGGTTTCTAAGTCGGGACCCAGTGGAACAATGGCTTCAGGAGGCCGAAGATAAGGAAACAGAGGAGCCACAAGYTAAWGACTAACCACARYCTTRCCYWYACTATGGTTTGTCTCTGACCATGTTCGTGGGACTGTCATTTTTTTGGGACTGGTGCTTTGGCTTGGACTGACTGAGGTTGAAAGGTAGCATGACTTGGGGGGTTGCAACATCTGGCTTGTGTGACAACGGGAAGGGATGTTTGGGGCATTGTACCATAGTTGTTTACGGGAAAAATATGGGGTCATCACAAACGACGCATTCGCATGTATAAAAAGGGCGTGATGCGAGGGATACTGGGTGCATTTTGGGAATGTCTACCGGCCTAAGGGGGGGGATGCGTAAGTGTATGGGGGGCATTGCGGGTGTTGTTTTGTTATACAAGGCTTAGGAGTAAAATGAGAAAAGACAAAAATGGAATTCGGCAACAAGAACGACAGCGGGGCAATCAACAGGCCTACCGGAGGGGAAGAAGTTGGACCAAGCCAAGGGAGAAGGACAACGAAGAGAAAATTGTACATTGGGCTCATGGGCGGGCCAGTGGTAGGCAGGGGTGGAAGAAAATGTTTGTGTAGGAAACCCTCACCCCTCCGCAAGGGAGAAGGTATAGAAATATCATCTGACAGTGAGGGCGAAAAGGGAAGGGCAAATGCGGAAGAAGAAGGCAACACAGAAATGGGAGATAAGGCTCGGGTGTCTAACGAAGAAGGGGCCAATAGGGGCGAACGACGTGAGCCTTGGCATGGGGAGAGCGAGGGGGGACAAGGTATGAGAGACGAACGTGAGGAGGACGAGGAGAAAAGGGAGAGCCCGCTTGAAGGACGAAGCGGTCACGGCAGTTGCGAGGGGTATGGGACAGGGACAGAGATCCCTTTTACCTACGATCCAAAAAACCTTGCTGGTGGGTATAGCAACATACAGACTGAAGACGAGGGGGGCGAGGAGGAGGATGTGCGAGAAGTCATAGAAATCAGCAGCGGGGATGAGAGGGATGAAATCTCAAGGCCTAGGAAAGAGGGGCGGCCTCCGATGCACCAGCCGGGCGACGGGGCTTTCAGGTGGGAGGACGAGTTCGGGCCCACGCCCAGTCATTGGTTTCAGCAATTGACCAATGTAATCAGGCACGAATGTATTATCAAGACTCGAGAACTCGCAAGTGCAGGGGTGGAAGCCACACAATTGGATTTTTTTTACGAGGCAGAGTTGCTTAAAATTGTAAGGATGAAAAGAGAGATCGAGACCTACGGCCTGGGGGTTAGGAAGCCTGCCAAGGAACGGGGTGGACAAGGAACTGGGTAAGACGAGGTGCAAGGCAGCAATAGGAACTAGGTGTTGACCTAGCATTGAAAGGGGTTGCTGCTTTTCTGTCTGCAGAGACATGAGAATGACGAGAACGTGTATAATATGGGCAAGCTTGCTAGGGAGGAAGTGAAAAGAGGGTCAGCTAAGGCTGTGTCACGCTAAAATAGAAGATAGTTTTTTAGGCTACTTTTTGGATGAGCTACCTTGGGTACCTAAGACAAAGACATGGGATTTGGGATGAGACCAATTGGGAGAGAGTGTATTGTGAAATTTGGATGGAACAAGGATTATGCTTTTGAGAGGGGAAAACCTTCAGTACGGATTGACGAGCAAACCATGACATTGAATGATTGGTAAAGTACAAGAGAGGTTAGGGAACCTATGGGTTAAGGGGCGTGAAGAACACTCCTTCCCTAGGAGCCTAATCCAACTGAGTCGTGAATGAGACTGAGAATATCCGAAACCTGAGAGATCAGGAAGAGTGAAAACGGAAGGGGCGCTTTTGTCTTCTGTTATGGATGAACGGCCGGGAGGGCTAGTGCTGCTTGGGGTCGTGAGCCCCAACTCGAGTGCTAGACGCTAAGTCGGGTGTACGCAATGGATGGTACGTCACTGTGAGAAGTGAAATGGATGGTACATTACTGTGAGAAATGGAATGAATGGTACATTACTGTGAGAAATGGAAGAAAAAGAACAGCACGCAAAAGATGAGATGACCACCTTCTAACCTCCAAGACAGAAATGGGATCCGTAACCTCGAGGACCACCCCCTCGGGCACTAACTTTGAGAATGGAAAGGAATGACCCTAACCAGGCTGTTCGACTTGAGAATGGAAAGGAATGGTCCTAACCAGGTTGTTCAACTTGAGAATGGAAAGGAATGGCCCTAACCAGGCTGTTCGACTTGAGAATGGAAAGGAATGGCCCTAATCAGGCTGTTCGACTTGAGAATGGAAAATAACGACCCTAACCAGGTTGTTCGGGAATGGCCCCTGACAAGGGTCATTCCTTTTGAAATAGGCACTTGGGTCCCCTGCATATTTGATTGAGAAAGGTTGATTGAGGATGAACTGGAATGAGCAATAGGAGATGGAAAAGGCCGGTGGGTCGGTCATTGAAATAGCCAATGGAATGAGAGAGATGGGAAAGGTCGGTGGGTCGGTCATTGAAATAGCCAATGGGATGAATGAGAGAGATGAAAAATGTCGGTGGGTCGGTCATTGAAATAGCCAATGGGATGAGAGAGATGGAAAAGGCCGGTGGGTCGGCCATCGAAATAGCCAATGGGATGAAAGAGATGGGAAAAGCCGGTGGGTCGGTCATTGAAATAGCCAATGGGATGAGAAAAATAGAAAAGGCCGATGAGTCGGTCATTGAAAATAGCCAAAGGATGGATGAGAGAGGTGGAAAAGGCCGGTGGGTCGGTCGTTGAAATAGTCAATGAGTTGAATGGAGGAAATGAAAAAGGCCGGTGGGTCGGCCACTGAAAATTACCAAGGGGGCGGAAGAAAAATGCGAAAGAGAAGGACAAGATAAAGAAGGCGGAGCCTTAAAGCCGAGAAGGGCAGGGACTGTTGGGACGGTCACAAAAATTGGGTGTTGAGGAATGAGAAAATTGAGGATTGAGTGGGCGGAAGGGTCAGTCTTGAGAAATGGCTATTGAGAGAACGACCGCCAGACCGGCCGTGAGGGTGGCCTTGTTGACAAGAGGCTGTCAGACCAGCCATGAGAATCAGCCTTGGAAATAGCATTGGATTGAATGATTGAGGATTGAATATTGCATTGCATAGGCAGGGGACCCTAGGCAACTTGAAATTGACTTGGAAATAACATTGAAATGAATTTCTCTTTTTCTAGTCTTTGGCCTCAGCAAGAGGGGGATACCAGTGCTCGCACCGCGACCCCAAGACCTCTATCCCTGTAAGGGAAAAAGTCTCAGTGCGACCTGTTCCTCTTGGAAGGGGATGAGGGTTAAAGGACCAAGGCACCTACCACTTGGATCGGTGCGGGACGTCCGGAACCGACCCCGACAACGAGCTCTAGTGAGGAAGTTCAAATTGCGTCTCGTGTTGAACGCCTAAACGTCAAAGGGTGAGGGAACGAAATGGGCGAGAGAGCCATTCTTTTTTTCTAGTCTTTTTTGTTCTCCTCAACCACACGCCATGTCGTTGAGGGGCGGCATGGCCGCTTGGAATGGACCACGGCGGCTCGTGTTAAATTGAGCAGCATTGTCCAGAAGGGAGGAGTTGGGTGTGGTACTGGGTGGAAGCTGCAACCACCACGAGGCGAGTGACGCCGCCCCGTCGGAGCATTACAATCGCTTCGAGACTAATTGAGAGGTCTTCGTAACTGCACTCGTGGACTAACTTAGAGCCCCAACTCTCTTGAAAGGAAGAGGCCGGATCCAAGAAAACACCACTCGGGAGGAACGATTCGCGAGGAAGCCCTTACGGCAAGACGGGGTCCTGGGAAGCTTGGACTGGACCTGCCTTCCAGATATGAGGAGGTACCTCAGTAATGACGCTTGTCTCGTAAGCGACAAAAGGTCGGATGAAGTAAGGGGATGAGGTGAGTTATCAGCAACGGGGGGACTGATCACCCTTTCTTTTTGGGGCTGATGGGCCGGCATCCGCCTACTCGTCGGTGGGCCAAAGGTTGCGTACCTCCGAGTGAGAACTAGTTGTGCGATGGGGACATCGCATTTTGAGTAGGGGGAAGGTGTGTAATCCACCAAAGAAAAAGCGTGCAAAAGAGAAGGGTACCATAAGCGTAAGAATAATGAGTAATTGACTTTGCGCAGGCTTGAGAAAAGGTCTGGCAAGATGTCAAGGAGAAAAGAATGAATGAGTAATCGACTTTGCGCAGGCTTGAGAAAAGGTATGGCAAGATCTCCAGAAGAAAAGAATGAATGAGTAATTGACTTTGCGCAGGCTTGCGAAAAGGTCTGGCAAGATGTCCAGAGGAAAAGAATGGATGAGTAATCGACTTTTCGCAGGCTTGAAAAAAAAGCCTGGCAAGATGTCCAGCAAAAAAGAATAAATGAGTAACTAATGTTGCATGAGCTTGAGAAAAGGTCTGACAAGATGTCTAGAAGAGAAGAATGGATGAGTAATTGATTTTGCGCAGGCTTGAGAAAAGGCCTGGCAAAATGTCCAGAATAGAAACGGGTGAGAAATTGATGTTGCATGAGCTTGAGAAAAAGTCTGACAAGCGACTTGTGTGATTGATTGGGCATAAGCTTGAAAATGGGTCAAGCAAGACGTCTGGAAAAGAAAAAGACTCGTATGATGGACTATATATGGATCTGAGAAAAAAATTGGCAGGCTGGGAAACAGATGAGTATTTGAAAACAGGTCTGATAAGTTGTGTGAAAGAGAGATGCACAAGGGATGAACTGGGCAGCATGCATGAAAAGGTTAAAAATAAGTAAGGAACAAGAAAGGACAAAGAGTGATATAAATGCAAAATTGGCAGGACCTAAGGAGAGTCGGGCGAAAGGACCCTTGGGAGATGCATGTGGATTTGGCAAGGCCTGAGCGTCAGGGAACAGTGAAGGGAAAACATGGATTGCACGGGTCGAAAAGTAGTTTATTTTTTCCTCGATGAAATGGGAAGACAGATTTGAGATTACGAAGCACTTAAGGGGAGTTGCCCCTGGGCTCACCGATTCGAAGTGGGTATCACCACAGCAAAGACGACGGTTGTACTAGACGAACATCTCCCTTCCGGAGCAAATGCTTGACATCGAGTCGTATCTAAAAACTTGCCTATAATTTGTTACCAACAAAGTCAAGGTATAGAATGAAAAAACCAATTGTGTTATGACAACAAATTATCACCTTGGGAATAAAGCCAGCATACCAGTCGTTAAGTACATGAAGCAAGGAGAGCCCCGTCGGCTTTATGTTGCTGAAGTTGAAAGGATTATGGGCTGCCCTGCTGGGTATACAGAGTTGACTTAAGAGGAAGTTTGCATCTCAATTGATGGAAAGATAAAGAGGCAGAGCTATGATGGAAATGAGCAACCTGGTCTAAGCTGTAGAACCCTCGACTCCCCCATACCCTCCTCCGCCCCAAAGCACGGAAGCTAAGGAAGACATTGAGAAAGGAATGGGAAAATAACAAAACGGACCCTGGCAAACTAACCACCCACAACACCTCACCCTCTTCTCCCGTCTATCCCTCCAAAATCCACTAACAAGAGATTGGTGCGCGATGAGGACATCGCGGCGATGAGGACATCGCGAATGAGTGGGGGGAATGTGTCGGGACTGGTGGGTCTCGAATAACTTCCCAGCACTCGAGAGATTGAATACAGACAATTTATGCACAACAGAGAAATCTGGAGTGAGGAAGCAGGAGAGAGAAAAGAAAAAGGATTAGGCCGTGGAAGGGAGTGATGCCCTGAGGAGAGAACTTCAGGAGGAAAGAATTTGCGGTGGCAAGCAAGCGAGTGCAAGAACAGGGACACATAGAACATAGCAGGAGGCCGGGAGGGCCATCGGAATGCAATAAGACTAAGGCCAAAGGGCCCTTTGAACTAGCAATTGCAGCACGACAGCAATAAGGGAACGAGGAAGTCGTGGGATGGGCGGCCAGAAGCCGCGGGAAGCCAGGAAATGAGGGGCCAACGTGGGGGCTACCTATGAATGCCTCGGAGCGGAGGCCCACGACCAAAGAGATCGGCACGCACAAGGCGCGAGGAAAGACTAAGGAGAGGGGTTGCTATGGGGCGACAAGACGCCCAAGGGGCATGAGACACCTCGGGGAAAGGCACCCAGGGCCACGTGGGACTAAGTAAAAATAATGGCGGCCAGGGCGAAATGTGTCGAGGACCGACAACGGGACTAAGTGTCGGGGACCGCCGAACGGACTAAGTGTCGGGGACCACCGGTGGAACTAAGTGTCGGGGACTACCGACGGGATTAAGTGTCAGAGACCACCGACAGGACAAGTGGCGGGGACATGTAAAAATCCCAAGAAGAAACGGCGGTACCGCATGAGGGAAAAATAATAAATGTAAGGTGCACCATCAAGATCGACATCTTGACGGCAAAAAATATTAGCACCACTAGTGCAAGTACTAGTGGTGACAAACGGAGAGGCCAAAAGGAAAAGGAAAAGTAAAGAAAACTGAAGTGGGAGGCATGGGAGCAATCCGAAAAATCTCGGATCAGCCTCCCTCAAGAAAATAGAGTCAAATGAGACCCCATGTGAAAAATAGGCCTCCGGAAGAAAATCGGAGTAGGAGGGACCATTGTGGGAGAAATGTAGGAGTAAAAGGAGGCCCCCATGGGCATGGGAAGGCCATTATTGCAGTCCGAGAAATAACGGAATGCACCTTGGGCATAGGGAGGGCCAAAACTCAGAGGAAGAGGCTAGAAAAGGGCCTTAACGGCCACTTGACACTTGGCATGCTAGAAAAAAGAGAGAAAATAAAAGAAAATGTGGGAAAATAAGACAAAAAGAGTGAGAGGGAGTGAGTGAGTTGGCCGTCGGTAGGGACTGCCATAAGTAGGGACTGACAGGTCCCCACTGTCCAAGAAAGGAGGAGAAAAAGAAAAGAAAAGAAAATGAAAGAAAAGAAAAGTGAAAAAGACCTTAACGGTAAAAAACTGTCACTTGGGGAGATCCATCCGTGAACAGATTCATTCTGGAATATGGCGGTTACAAAGGACTTGGATTTCTTTGATTTTTGCAGAGAAAATCAAAGAAAATCAAGGCCTCTTGCAACCGGAATAAAACGGAATACATGCATGAGGAGAAACACATGTTTTAGGTGCATCCGGAGCCAAAATCAAGGCCAGATGCACTTGGGAATTGGCCGTTTTTTTTTCTTTTGAGTAAGGGCTAGTCGTGGGGCATTGGGGCTAAGGAATTGACCCCCATTCCAATCCGAGTTGCAACGGACTTCATGGGAGAGAGAAAACACATGTTCTAGGTGCATCCGGAACCAATATTAAGTTCAGATGCACTAGAAAATTTAACGTATCATTTTCTTTCAACATGGGGCAAGTTGTGGGGCTGTGGGTATGGAAAATAGCCATGTCTGCAGTCCGAGAAATTACGGACTGCATGGGGATGCCAAGGCCAAGGGGAAATGGGCTACGGCAAGCCCAGAAGGCTAGAAAGGGGCAACTTCGGCAAGGGTCAAGTAAATACCGTAAACGGCAACCGTGAGATGAGATCTCACGGTCTAGAAAAATCAACACACATGTAGAGATGATGGGACCACCAAGGGTAAGGAGGCCCAAAAATAAAAATGGGACGCCGTCCGAAATGTTGTCGGGGACCAAATGGGTCCAAATAATAAAAATTAGAAAAACGGAACACGCGCCGACGGGACCGCCGGCGGGACAAGGAAATGAAGCTAGCATGTAGGAAAATGGCGGGGACTTGGGATGTCTCTTGGGATGTCCCAAGGGAACCATGAGAAAACACAAGGAATAATTGTGCAAGCGAGTGACACCGTCGAGATCAAGGATCTAGGCGGTGAAGAATATTAACACCACTAGTGCAAGAACTAGTGGAAGCAAGTGAGGGAGCCATGAGAGAAAGAAAAGTGAAATAAGGGTGTTGGGAAGGCTGCCCGACAGTCCGGGATATCTCGGACTAGCAAGGCATAAGAAAAGAAAGCCTTGAGAGACCCAACATGAGAAAAAGGCTGCCCTTAGAAAATCGGAGCAAAAGGGGCTCAGGATTGGGCAAACGGGAGCAAAATGGAGCCCCCTAGGAGCATGGGGGTGCCATTATTGGAATCCGATATATAACGGTCATGTAACAGTCATGAACCTGGCCTTGAATGAGGCCCTAGGGCCTAGAAAGAGGATGCACAGCAGTTTGACACTTGTCACAACAGAAATAAAAGAAAAAGAAAGAAAAATGAGAGAAAAAAGAGGGAGAATGAGACAAAAGGGGAGAAAAGAGTGGAGGAGAATGTGCCGGTCTATTGAGACCTGCACAGTTGGGACTGGCAGGTCCCAACAGTGACCTCATCCCTCCTAGAATGAGGGAGGGCAATCCGGATTGCAGTGTTATGGCCCTTAGGGCCATATCTCAATAAAATCTGAATTAAAAAGCTAAAAATGAAAGAAAATACAAAAAGGAAGTGACCGGTTTTCTTTTGGATCATGGATCTGAGATCAGATGTCATGGTAGAGAGTAACTAGCCGTTTTTTGTGCGCCAGCTCAAAACGGCTAGCTCCGGAATGAGGTGGCATCCCAAAATGGAAAGAAACAAAAGAGAGAAAATGACAAAACGGTGCATTTGGCCCAAAAAAAGAGCCAGATGCACCAAAAATTGAAAAACTGGATTTAGGGGCTCAAAATTGAAGCAAGGGCTACTAGGGGGTAGCTCGGATTATTGCTGGCCTTGGATCTCAACCAGATCCAAGGTTGAAAATGTGCCGCCATATGAAAAAATGCTCCGGCCTACTCAAAAGAGGCCGAAACTTGAAAAAAATGGAGAAAAAGGCCCAGAAAGCCTTTCTCTTTCAAGTATTGCTGCCCCTTGGGCAATAGGACCCAAGGGGGCAGTATTTGAGCAGTGAAAAAGAGGCCGGGGTAGGCCAAGAGGCAGTCCGAGTTGGTACCAACCACTTGGACTGCATGCACTTGGCCAAAAAGAGGCCCAGGTACCTCTAGGAGGGCGTAGTGTGGGAATTTTGCCTTGGGGGTACCTCGGTTCACCTCAAGGTTTATGGGAAGGCTCATGGGCTGACCGGACTGCTGGTTTCAGCCTACATAAGCTGAGGATGCAGTCCGCCACTCTCACATTTGCATGAGGAGTGCCCATGCTGCCCAAGTGAGCTCACAGGAACACCTTTGCACTTGGAGTGAGAGGGCAGGAGCCCATGCTAGTGGGAGAGTTTAGAGGAGACTAGGAGGTAGTGGAGAGGACTCTAGAGGATAATGATGGTAGGAGAGACACTTGGAAGGTGATCCGCCATGTCCCTCCTGGGTGTAGGAGAGGAGGAGAGGCTAGAGGAGCCCCATTAGCCCTCCTAGAGAGGAGAACTCCATAACCGTAGCTAGGGGAGCTTGCCATAGCCTGAGAGAAAGCAAGGGAGGAGGAGAAAAGGATTTGGAGAAGAAGGAAGTCATAGCCAAGAGAGGATTGTGCAAGGAGATGAAGCTTCATTAAGGAGGACACCAACATCAAGGAATCTACAAGATGAGAGGAAGGAAGGTGCTTCTTTTTCTTTTTCTTTTTCTTCTTCTTCTTCTTCTTCTTCTTCTTCTTCTTCTTCTCCTTCTCCCTCTTCTCCTTCTTCTTCCTCTTCTTCCTCCTCACTCCCTCCTTCTTCCTTCTCTTCTCGCCCCTCTTCATCTTCTCCTTCCTCCTCCTTACTCTCATTCTCTTTCCCTTCCTCCCCTTCTTCTCCATCTCCATCTTCCTCATCTCTCTCCCCTTCTCCTCCATCTTCTCTTACTTCACCTTCTCTCTTCCATGGGCTACTCAAACTCTTCTCTTTCACTTATGCACTAGGAGGTAGTACTCCGATTCTTTCCTAGATGCTTCTTGATGCAATCTTGATGATATGGGTTTTCCAAACTTGTGATTTTCACACTCACACTAGTAGGTAGTTTAGCGTTTCACACATAGATGCTTCTTCATGCAATCTTGATGATATGGGCTCTCCAAACTTGTGATTTTCACACTTACACTAGTAGGTAGTGTAGCGCTTCACACATAGAGGCTTCTTGATGCAATCTTGATGATTTAGGAACTTCAAACTGATGTTTTTCACACTCACAC
>BFEA01000613.1:504689-544843 GCA_003427395.1 Chara braunii | reverse complement strand
GGGCGGCTGCTGAGGGGGTTTGCGGTCGGGGGTGAGGTGGACTGGGTGTTGGTCACAGTTCTCTGATGAAATGAGAACGAAATTTGTAGGTTGGTATACCACCTGAAAGTGGTGCCTTGGCAGCCTTTCGCACTGCCTCCCAATTGACAGCCAAGGCTGCCACTTAAACCACCAGTACTTGGCCCAGCTATCGATGCCGAGCCTGAAAACGGGCTGCGTGCCGTTTCGCGCCGACCCCCCAGCGCAACAAGGAAAAATTGTTTTGGCTGGCAGCGCCAGCCTTTGAGGGCCGGTACCGCAAGCGTCCGGAAGTTGCGGGGCATTAACGACAACGCCCCACGGCCAATGTATGGGCCAAGTACTGGTGGGCGTTGTCAAGGGCGCACAATCTCCCATTGCTGTCCGTCCAGGTGGCTTTGAAGGCGTCAAATATATGTTGTTTTCTAGCCACATCTGGTGCTTCCCGTAGCTCAGATTGCACCTGTCTCCATGCCATTGTGTGCCTTGCCAACTGAGCTAGGCGGCTGCATTTGAACTGTCTTTTTGTTAGGGCCCAGTGCGCAAGGCCCAAAAAAGACAATGGTACAGGTCCCAAATTCAGGGGAAGGGAGGTCGCCAACCTACTTCATGAGGTGGAGACCCTCCCCTGTGACAGTTCGAAAAACCCAAAAAATAGAGGACAAAAAGAAAAGGGGAATAAGGAAGAACCTACAGGAAGGGTGAAAGAGTACGAAAGAAAGGCCAAAAAGGATTGTTTCATGAGGTGGGGTCTGGCCTCAGTGAAAAAGGCACAGAGAGACCAAAATGGTAACAAAAAACACAGGAAATTGCAGCACTTCAACTACCAAGGGACAAGTAAATATTGAAACGAGAAAGCGATGAGCCTGGCAAAAAGATTGGATGTATTTTACAGGTGAAGAAAGGGCAGAAGAGTTGATCTACTGTCGGAAAGAACCAAATTTTAACTGGAAATCGCCAATACAGGCGTCAATGGATGCCAAGGAGGGGTTGAAGGCCCAATGACGGCGGAGCCACCTGACCGAGGCTGACCCCAGCACGCAAGTTTCGTGTTTGACCCCAATCTTTTTGCCCCACTCCAATCCAAGCAGATAAATTAAATGTGCCGAAGGTCCGTCTTCACTCGATGGAGTACTTGCTGAACCGAAGGAGGCTAGCTATTTCTGGCCACAGCATTACGTTGCCGCCATAAAGGCCACAGCACTCTCGCCCTGATGGTTTCATATGCGTAGGCTTGCGATTTTGTGAAAATCAATAATACAGTGCCCAGATCCCCCCACCAAGAAGAACGGCGTCCTTAAACCAAGGATCTCCGTCACGGTGATGATGAGCTCAGGGAGGAGAACAACATTTTTGGGTACTGTCCACACTTCATGAGCGTGTTGGCAGGTAACCCAAAGGTGTTGTTGATCTTCCACCAAATGTCCTGTGGAGCAGACTGTGCAAAAGGCAGAGCCTTTTTTTTCGCCATCGGTACAAGAAAGAAGCAGTAGGAGTAGCATTGTGCATAATTGGCCAATTTGAAAGCAGACCGGCATGCTTAGCTACTGTTACGGTGGGTAGTAGGCGCCAAAAGGCAGTTAGTTTGGCTTGAGAGAGGTGAATCCCGTCGCCATTTGGTCATAACACCCCAATCAACATCGACGTCAGGCAAAAGTTTCGCATAGGCCATACGGGCAGAATGCTGATTGAGAGAGAGCATCTGGTCAGGGTGGCGATGGTCAATCCAGTACCAATCCCTGGGATCAAGAGCCAGATCATTTGCTGCTGTATCTGCCCTGTAGGGATGGAAGGAGGTAGTCCTTCCTTGTTCGTGCTCCAGGACGCTCACCGCTGTCATCCGAGTGATCAGACGAAATGGAGGCAACGGAGGACCGTTGCAAGGCGGTGCCCAGCCCATTTTGTCCAGTGTGGAGTTTCCATGCTGTCAGTTCCCAGTCAGTGTCTGTTAGCTGGGATTCAAGTCGCCATAAGTGGTGGGTGGGTTGTTCTGTGTCGTCTCGAAACCAAGCCCCCGGTAGGTAGGTTCACTGAGCAAGGACAGAGGTCCAGGTGCTCGGGACAGCGTGCTGAATAGCCGTTAGACGCTCCCGCCAGTCGTGTAGTCCGTGGAGAAGAGGCTGCATCTGAAGTCCCTCTTTCCAGGTGCATGTGATCGAATCCCTTAGGAGGGCCTTTCAGGCCTTTTTTATTGCCGTAAACTAACAGTACGGGAAACCCATAGCAAGGGTCAAATTAGTGGAACTCGTTCGGAATGGCGCCAAGAGTGGACCAAGGGACTTTTAGCTCAGGCCCGACTGTTCAGATCCAACGTTCCAGTCCCGTTGTATAATTAGCACCGTCCTTTGCTAATTTGAGAATGGTACCAGCTTTGGGAGCATGGGACTGCCGGTGTGGGAGCAATTGGCTGCCCGATCGACCTGCCTCTCCGCTATTAAAGGAGAGGTGGTGTCAGCCAAGGGAATGCAAGTGATATGGAAGTGCTGGCAGAACGGCAGGAGGAGCAAGAGCTGGCGACAGCGCCGCAGTGTGGTCTGAGGAGAAAGAATGAGAATGTTGGAGGCTTGCTATCACGAGCCTCAGGTAGGGAAAGGGGGGCGATGGTTTTGTCCCAGGATAGAGCGAGCAGCAAATCGCACGCTCAAGCCTGCAGCCATCTCTCTTCTCTCGATCTTACCCTCCCATCTCTCTCCTTTCCCTCGACCTTCTTTCACTTCCAACTTTGTCGTGGCTTGATCTCCCCTGCTGCACCTAGTTCTAGCTCGTGGTTATCCATTTGCGCGCAGATCTTGATCGCCTGTTTATGGCAAGCAGTCCCTTGCATGCACGTTCCCTGGCCCCGGCTACGCTCTCGCTTAGATTTGCCCGGGAACTGTACGCATCTGCTGCTTGAGCCACAGGAAGTTGAGCCTTTGGATCAGCACATTTTGGCAGCGCAAGATCACATGCTTCCTCCTATTGGACCAACTCGGCAGGATGCGCACTCCTTGACCAACTCAACGCAATAGAAGGCACCTCCGAATCGGATCGGCTTGGCAGTGCACGACCGTGCACTTCCCCGATCGGAGCAGCTCAGCAGTGCCCGCACTCTCGTATCATCCCAATGCAATAGCACACCTTCGCCGAGTGCAACCGCGTACACTCCTGGATCGGCTTGCTATGGTTGTATGCAGCATCGCACACCACTGGATTGTCCAGATATGGCTGCGCACAGTGGTGCACACTCCCGGATCAACTTAATGTGGTACCGCGCAGCAGCGTTCACCATTAGACTATCTGGATATTGCCGCACGCAGCGGTGCGTCGATCGACGGGCACGCGTGGTTGTGCTATACAAAATCGCACCAATCTGAAGGTGTGCGCCGCTGCGTTGAATTGGCCTGAGGGTGTCTGGCACTGTCTGTGCTGCGGTTTGCTGAGTTGCTCTGATCGAAGGGTGAGTGTGATCACGCGCTGCCAAATCGCATCAATCTGAAGGCGTGTGCTGCTGCGTTGGACTGTCATAAGGGTGTTTGTTGTTGCGCTCTGTCAAGTTGCTGTGATCGAAGAGCACGTGTTATCGCATGCTGCCAAATCACACCAATTCAAAGGTGAGCACTAATGGGATGAGCCGACCTGAAGGGTGAGTGCTGCTATGTGTGGCCAAGTTGAGTCGATCTGAGGGCGCATTGTTGCACACTGCCAGAATGTGCCGATCAGAAGGAGCGCAGGTACTGTGCTGTGTCGATCTGGGGGCAAGCAGCCTCGTGCAGCCAAGTTACGCCAATCTGAAGGAGTGGTCTGCTGCATTGGCCGATCCAAGGGCATGCGCTGTTGCGCACTGTCAGGTTGCATCAAACTGAGGATAAGCTCTACTACGCATTGTCAAGTCGTGCTGGTCCATGGCCCGGGGGGGTGCGCCATTGCAAGGGAACATATCATGATGAGGTACACATTGCCGCACATTATTATTCGGCTGGTCCGCAGGCGCATGTTGGCGTGCGCTGGCAAGGCGGCTTTTTTGGCCCTATGCTCTGACCGAAGCCCTCCCTGGGCTGATCTGAGAGCGCGCTGCAGCATTAGACTGGCCCGCATTTGCGTGCCGTTGTCAGTCATTGCTGCCCAATCTCGAGAAGACACATTGATGCACGGGGCCGGGTAGTCTGGTCTAAAGGGATGTGCTGAGGCACTGGTCGCTACTGGTGGATCCTGCTACTCATTGGTCTAGTGCAAGGACGCTTTGGGATTTAAGTCCTACTCAGAGGACAGCGGTTGGATTCTGAGTGTTGTGTCTTAGCCCCAGACTCTGTTGTCCAAACTCATGCAAGGTCTCAAAATTCCTGCTATTCCTGGTTATTGCTGGTCAGTCCACTGAGTCCAGGCATCTCAGAAAGTTGCTGTTCAGGCATCTCAATAAGTTGCAGTCCCATGCTGAGCTCAAGGGAAACTGGAGTTAAACAAGCCATTACTCTCTCGAAGCTCTCTTGAAGGAGCCCCATCATCACTTGACTGCCACAGATACTAGCCTTACCTGCTGTTGATTTGGCCGGTCCATTCAATGACATGCGGGCCCCCAATCTTTGAGTTGCCACTAGCCGGGCCCATTCAGGCGGGCCCCATTCTTTGAGTTGCTGCTAGTCGGGGCCCGTCAGGCAGGCCCTCATTCTTTGAGTTATTACTAGCCAGGCCCATTCAGGCGGGGCCCCATTCTTTGGGTTTCAGGCGGGCTCCCATTTTTTCTGAGTTTGCTGCAGGCTGGACTCATTCAGGCGAGCCCCATTTGTCTGTAGTTGCTGATGATCCTAGTCGGGTACTTTCATAACCTATCCATTCGAGTTGTTGTTGATTTGGCCGGGTCCATTCAGGTGGGGCTCATTCACTTGAGTTGCTGATTGATTTGGCTGGACCCACTTTGGCAGACCCTACTCTCCTTGGGTCACCGATCGGCAGGCCTATTCTGGCTGACCTCTGTTATGTGTCGTAGTTATCCAACAAGGCCCTTCTAGCCGACTCCTTATATCTACACCTACTATAAGAACTGCTAAACGTCATATCTCACGGCCTGAATCGCAGACCGGTAACGCGCCGCGGACGGCCCAGATCGCAGGCCGATCAGAAAGTTTTCTGATCGGCCTGCGATCTGGGTCGTCCGCGGCGCGTTACCGGCCTGCGATTCGGGCCGTGCGATGTTGCTACCGGAGGCGTCGAATTGCAGGCCCGCCCACCCCTCAAATCGTGGGCCACCCCTCCACCCGCCCGTTCGCCCGCCCGTTCGCCCGCCCGTTCGCCCGCCCGTTCGCCCGCCCGTTCGCCCGCCCGTTCGCCCGCCCGTTCGCCCGCCCGTCCGCCCGCACGACATCCAGCCCACCGGCCCGTAATCGTGGCCGCTCTCCCCCCCCCCCCAACTCCTCCAAGGTCGGTGTTTGGTACCGGAAGCGCCGAATCGCCCGCGCGCCCGTTTTTCCGTTGTCGGCCCACGCCTCCAATCGCCCGCTGTCGCACTTTTTCCAGTCGGGCCACTTCAGGCGACCGGAAAGCCAACAGGCTGTCACGCAGGATTTGGAATGCATTTGCAATATATAAAATAAATTAAATAATGCAAATCCCTTCCTGTTGTGTGCGTCCGGCTTCGAGCGAGACCCTTCAATTATGGTCTTCGTCGGTCCCCGGTCTTAGGAATCTTCTATTTTGATTCAGAACAACAAAGAAACATGCAAATAATAATCACAGAATTCTGATATGTCATGCACGCATCGTTTTACCAATTTTCTACTTTTGAGAACTGTGACAAGAGCATCAGAGAAATGCAATCATCAGCAAAAACAATGCAAGAAGCAAGGCTGACTGACTCGAGCAACGACAACAACAAGGTCAAATGAGGGAAGAATGAGAACTCGTAATAGCCTCAGAAAGTACACATGGAAAGGAGCATGACCAACACCAATCAAGAGTCCCCACTCATCCCTCTGAACCTCACACTCAGTCTCTGATTTGGCTGTCTGTCGTTTGGGTTTTTTGCCATGTCTCTGTACTCTCTAAGGTTGTGGTCTCTGTATGTAGAGCCACCTGAAGCCTGTAAGCTCAGAACACTTCCATCCAAGGTACATGACCCGAAAGTCAATCATGGAGCAAAACTCTTCCCATAATGTAGGTAGATAAGGTCTGGAGAAGATTCCCCGTCTGAGATGCTGAAACTCTGAGGGCTCCGTCAAAGCCTGTTAGTCAATCAGATTCTGTGCTGGCGACATGAATCTCTTTGCCAAGTCTATCAAGTCGCCCCAGCATGAACCATCGGTGAGAGTTAACGGTACCGGAGGCTTTGGATAGTCAGCGTAGAGCTTTGGCCCGAAGCTGCGGATCAGTTTGCACCACCCCCATCAAGCTCCTTCTCTCTCTCTTCAAGGTACCTAGTTGCTGCAATCCAAACTGAGTCAAGGTGCTCATGGTTCTCTTTCCCTTTCCTCACATAAGGTCTCAAGTCATGAATGGTTCCTCCAACAAACACAGTGTGAACCACAAAAATGGAAAGCTTCTCTTGTCTGAAGCAAACTGCACTAACATACTGATACCGAAAGGCCTCTTTGAGGGATATCCTGTTGAGGCTGACCAATACAGCCTCTCAAACTGAACATGATTGAATTGCACTCATGTGCAGATGCTGGATATTGAGAACTGATCCCTTTGCTCTTTAACGTGAATAATGTCTTGATACCTGATGGGATATAAAAATATTAACAGTTTGCTGATCCGTTTTGATAGGAAGTTTGATGATTGAGTATTGACTGAGTACAGATTAGGCACTGTCTGAATGCCGATTGATGGGTAGCTGAATGTTAATTAATAAAAGGGCGAATTCTGATTACTATCTGCTGTCTGATCTTGACAATAACCTTGTGAACTCGGCCATGACTCGTCCCCTAATAATGTCGAACGGTTTCTCTAACATCTGACTTCTATGCATTGCCTTGCGATTCCCGCTTTGTTAGTCCACTTTTTTTTTTATTTTTTATTTTTTTATTACGTGATCTGCTTACGAAGTATCTCTCATCCTCACTTTAACCATTGGTTGCTGACAGTCTCTCTCTCTCGCACGGTCCACTACCTCAACAAAGAAAGGAACGTGATGTGTACTTTGAACGCCAATTGAGTGCTGGTTGCTGATTGTCTGAACAACCAGTTAGAAACTCGGTTTTTCGGGCTCTGGTCAATTGCCGCTGGATAACACAGATCAAGCTATAGTCTGTCAAAGGGGCGCGATAATCAGAGACGCCTGTGGGTTCGCAGACCAATGAACGACGTTGGCCACTTGGGATGTAAATGCAAATACGAGAGGTAAAGTCTGAGAGCTTTAGCGCTCACTCGAGCCTCGCTCTAACCCGTTCCACAGTTTCTAGTAAGGACCCAGTGTTGTGCAGTTTACCTTCACAGTCATAGAAATAAATCACGTACTCAATAAGTTTCCTCTCACCGGTCATCCGAACCGCATACTCTCCTTGGATTTGCTGGTGCAACTTCATATTTAAGCACGCCTCTTCCTCCCATCCCTCTTTCTTGTCTCTGTTCGATATGCACTTCACCACCAGGACCTCGTCACCCCTCATGTTTTTCCCTCGACCAAGATCCCAGCGGTGAGTAAATTCAGATTGCGCTTAACCGAGACGAGTTCTCGTAATTGCAAAGGATAGGTAGTTTTCTGGCTCAAGCCACTTTAACTATTGAGGACCCTGGGCGGCCAGGCCGTTACCTTTACTACCAACGCCGAGTTATGATCACCCCTCTCTCACGACTTTATCAAATGATAATTAGAGGACTACACAAACTTGCATTATGAGGTGATTCTACTGCATAAAGAAAATTCAGAGGGGAGTGTTGAAGATGTTGATGACCATCCAACTTCTGCCTCAAATGACAATTTGCCAATCACTGCTATGGAGGGTTCACAACAGTTAACCCGTGATCAGAGCTCGTAATTGTGACCTGCTGCTAGATCACGGTCTATCTAGCTATAGCTGATTTTAAGCTAAAGGCTAGCCACTCCCTTTTTTGCCTGTTCTTGTTAAAGATTGTCTTACTCGCGCGCTTAGCAGAGCAACTCGTCAGGTTACGAGAGTTTTAGACATTATGCATTGGCTGGTGGCCGGCCTACCCCGCGACAAGTAACATTCCAGGCAGACACAGTTTATGGCAAGAGCCTCTAGAGCAGTGTACCCAACATCTAAGCAAAGGAGAGGAATTTTCACACAGCAATACACAACATTCCTATAATAGGAGATTTCATCAGAGAGGGGTATACTGATGCTTAGCAACAATAAGCCTCACCCGATTACGAGCAGCGGCACACGACGCCGTTTTCACCAGTGCGTGAAGAATATTATCTGATCAGTCCCTTTGAAATCTCTTCTACTCAAGCACTGAGCTTTCACGCTACTCACAAGGGTGGCCCAGAGTGTATGTGATCCGCCAGACTTTACCCACACACTGGGAACTTCTCGCTTACCAGGTTTCTCGACATGACCGCAAGGTAAACTGAAACGGTTCAAGCGGATAGCACACAAGATACAGACTAATGACTGCGGTGCAAGTCCCTTGCGAGTAGCCGCACACGGATCTCGTCAGTCCCCCGATTTGGACGGCACACTGGTTCAGAATCTCCCGAGACTGGCCAAAAACATACCCTTTTTAACGAGCAGCAAGAATTGTTGAACGATCAGTAACTGACCGAGTTTGAAAGTGACTTCTGACAGTTTGTCAAATTCATTATTACATTTCGGGTACAACCGTACAAGCATAATAGAAGTTATACACAACACTAACTCAATCCATGACCCTGGGTCTCGACTTCGATCAGTCCCCATCAACGAGGTACTTGACCAAAAGATAAGCCAGTGTTCTCATTAACTTTTGCTTGCCCATCAAAGTAAGAAATCAAAAAAAAAAAAAACTAGAGATTAAGGTTGGCTCATTTATTCACACGATCCACAATTCTCGCTTGCATTTATGTCCACTATCCCTTCTACACTACCAGTCTTTACATCTTCATGCGTTTACCTGAAGATCAATAGGCGTGCGCCTAGTTGGCATTCCACAGCCGGGGTTGACCCAGCAAGCTAGGTCACTCGATGAGTCAAACAGACGCGTTATCGGAAGAGATAGCCTAAAAGTGTTTGGTCAGAACTCAACGCTCAAACGTGACCTTAACCGATTTCACATGATTTACCCTCCTCTCTCAAGGGGATGAGAAGAAAGAAAAAAAAAACGCCCTTAATTCAATAGAAGCCAGAAGCTTAACACGGCCGACACCACTCTAGCCCACGCGAAACGCCTCGGGGATGAAGATTTGACTCTCTTCCCCAAGTGCGTACTGATGGTGACTGGCTAGCTCGTCCTCCCTCTTCTCGTCATGCACGAGTCAAATTAGCGCGCGCAGGCAAAGCTGACTGAGTCTATGGACCTGATGACGTCACCCCACGCGAAACGCGCCCAACCGCACGTCACGAGAAGCAGCCCTCCTGTCAGAAGTAGCAAGCCCCCGGTAGGGGAGATGTGAATCACTTTGACGTTTCCGCAAGATCCCGTAAACCTCGCACACTCAATGGTCAGTGCTCGTAATTGGGTGAATATTAAGGACGGGCGGAGTTGATGCAGACATGCCAGTGGGAAGCACTCGACAGAGAAGACATCAACAGAAAATGTGCAGACCCCATCTGCGAGATCAGCAAGAAGCCACCAAATACCTTTCTACCCCAGTGCGCGTCGTGCACGAGCTTCCCCCTTTTCTTGGCGTGACCGTTGAAAGTTGGCGTCGACAATAATTGCCGCCTCCTGTCATCCCTTGTAATGCCTCAACTTACATAACAGTGGCAAACCAATCACACCTCCTCTCACGCACGAGCTTGGCATCCCGCTAGTTCGAGATAACCATACAAATTTCTGACCTCGTCCCTAACAAGCTCGCCCCTTTTCACAGCGCCCATTACAACTAATCTATCGCCGCCTGACCCGGTCACTTGCTCGTGACCACTTCACTGCATTGGAGTTAACTCTCCGTAAGGACGAAGCCACGACCCAAATGAAACTACTGCAGATACCAGCCAAGTAGTGACGTGACCGACTCCCTCTTTCGTACTAATCTCCAAATCCCCCATTTTTTTCTTCAGTTTGGCCCTCCCCGGGCACATGCGGCACTCTCTTCCTGCTCTCTCACTCTCACGATCCGCAGACCATCAGAGCTACTCACATCCACACGCGGTGCTACGCATTATCATCGCTTGAAAAAAAAGGAAGGTGACGTCAACGGCGATGGGAGAGCTCGTTCCTTGCCAGTCTCTCTCTCTCAGCTACTATGGGCCAGTTTTAGTACATGCCCAATGTGCAAGCCGTCATTCATCGCCTCAAGAAGAGAGCTGATCTAGTCGCGGTCAGCCGTTCACTATCACCCACAATCACGGGGTCTCTCTCTCTCACACACCTCACTCTCGCGCTGACTTCTTCTCATTCTGCCCAGCATACTCGCGATCTGTGATGCACCCTGGTTCCCGCTTCTCCCGCGTAACCGCCTTGTAGTCCCCTTTTCCTTACCCGTTGTCTCTCGTCTCTGCTGCCCTCGCCTTCTTGAGCTGGCCTCAGGGCCGCCCTCATCTGGCCGCGCCTGAGGGTGGTTCCTACGAACCTGGTCAGGCCTGTTCCAGGACTGAAGGTCTGTTCCTTGGTCAATAGCCTCACTTTCCGCCCCCGAATCGCGATCCAGGTGCCGCTGCTCATGCTCCACGGTGTACGTCGAGGTCACCGCGTCCAGGTAACAAACGGTCACCTTTATTTCGTTGGTGACCCCATCCCTCCTGCATCTCCTCTCCGCTTTGTCCCTGGCCTCCGTAATCGCCAGCTGTAATCTCTGATCAGCCCTCATCTCTCTTTCTCTTCCACCTTCAGCATTAACCCTCAGTCTCACCTCTCCGTTGCAACGACTATAATCCAAAATAGTCGTCACAGTGGGCCCCTCACCCGACATTGGTTCCCGCTTCCAGACAAACTGGAGGTATGTCGGCCTATAGCCGTGTAACCTAGTGCACCGCTCCATTACAGACCCTCTGTGGACAACTCGCCACAGTCAACCCCAGAATGGTCACGGCCAGACGCCCAGAGCACCCGTAATCGCTCACAAGCAATTTTCTTGTACACTTACTACGCCAACTAGCATCCCCACCCTTAACTCGACAGCATCAGGCATAGCAGAATCACTCAGGCCCAAGTGATCGAGGCTAGTCTCACTTCCCTCTTATAGGGTCACCGCCTGCCTCGATCCCCGCGCTCTGAACGAGAGGTCCAAGCAAGACTTCTCATAGTCGCATCTCTTTTTAAATTTTATAATTGCATAAAAATAAGAATAAATAACAAAAAAAAAAAACTAAGGAAAAGGGATTTAAAACAAAACAAGAAGAGGAAATTAAAACGACAGTATGCCAACGGCCGTAGGTCAAGCTATAGCGTGAAAAGACCACAAAACTTAGCGCGACGGTCCCATAACGGGATTCCGACCAGTGCTCTTCTCTGTCCAAAATGAGTCATCGGCCCATCTCTATCGGGGACCCGTGTCTGATGGCAAGGAGGGGGCTTATGACACTCTTCAGGGGTGATAAGCTTCCTACCGATGCGGCCGTGGGTCGCCCCTCTTTTGGGGTCCTACCGCGCGGCGCCCGATCGAGCCTCCCAACCATCGGTACAAAATTGGCAGGCCAAATTAGTCTAGGCCACAGACTGCAGCCGCGCTCGAATTTCAAGCCGTTGGCCTTCCCGCAAAGTGACAGGAACCAAAAAATAAATAAATAATAGTAATAATAGTAATAATAATAATAATAATAGCAAAATCAGAAAGATAAGGAAATCGTAACGCCACAGTGGCTTAAAGCCACCAGATTTCTCCCGAACTAAAACGCGGGTTCAAATTTGAGAATTTATTTTCCCTTTTCCCTTCTCTTTTTTTTTTTTTTTTTTTTTGACGACGACTTCTACCTTGTGCACCTAGCCCATAACCTGGTGAAGGGGTACTTGGCGCGCAGTCGAAAAACCCACGCTAGACCCTCTACCTCCGCGTCCCAGGGCGAGCCCGACGGCTACCACGGCCACAGGCCGGTAGTGCTCTGCTGTACAGCAGGGCGCCAAGCCTGCGTGGACCAATGGAAAGTCCTGTGGCGCACCCTTTTGTTAAGGGCAAGCACCCACAGGACCTGTCTGCGTCAGGGCACCACTCTGGTATATCAGCGTAGTTGTGGAGGTTCGGTAACGGCTTAACATGCCTGCGGCATCAGAGCGAAGACCTGGTTTCAAGCAGGGACTTGGTACACAGAGGAGGGCCGGGACACCGCGCCCTCCGACATAATACCAAACCCCCACCCAGCGTCCCCGTTGGGTCGAAACGCACGAGCAGCCAGTATAAAATGGCCTAGACTAGCAGTGAACTCACTTATCCTCAACACCACTAGCATTGAAGTTCGCACCGTAGTTTGTTTCTGCGCCACCCGGCTTTTCACGTGTCCGCATCACTCGCGCTCGTCTCTTCAAACCACGTAGCAACTCTTCAAGATTTGATCAGTCATCCTTTTCCCCTTTTCTTTTGCAGTTCGAGTCCGCTTCTCATTCTCACCATATTCTTTTAGTCTCAGTCTTCAGTGCTACGACCCTTTTCTCTTTTTTTTTACTTTTAGCATCCATCTCATTTTCAGCTATGCTTGAAGTACGCAGGGGACAGGGAAGAGGAAGAGGAGGGAGAGGGGGTACAGCTCGGGAGGAACCGTCGGCCCGTACGGGGCGTGATTATAGTTCTGAGGAGGAGGAGGAAGAGGTACGGGGTTATGGCACGCACTCAAAGTCTTACCCGTGCCACCCTCTCTCTACATAGTACGAAAGGACCCCATCACCGGAAAGGATGGAGTACTTCGGAAGAAGTTCGAAGCGCGCTACGGCGCGCCCAGCACTTCCTCCCCTACACTCCCAGAGCTCCCATCACTCCCACGGCAAGTAGAGCCCTAGTGCCTGTTCTACCATCCCCTATCCCTTGCGCAGTTTCCTCACCCTCTTACCCCAATAACTACATTCTTTTCAACATTTTTTTTCTTCTTTCTCTACTTCAGATCGAACTAATGGCGTTTTTCTATATCCTATATAAGCGCGACTTTTTCTCAACTTTCCAAGTCTCATTTTTCCAAGCCTTCAATTCTTGCCACACTTTATAGCGTTCCAGACCTGAGAGTCTGAATACCTTAAGGCTAGGGATGCAAGTTCCTCGTGAACCAGGCCGCTTGTCGGCCACCAAATAAACTTAAGAAGGATTATGTTTCCACTTTCTCGTTTGCTGCTGGTTCTGACCTCTGTAATATTCTGAAGTCTGTTCTCAATCCGAGTTTTATGGCAAAAAAAAAAAAGTTACCTTAACCTTCACCTTGGCTGAAAAATCGACAACATTATCAATCTGATACCAATACTTGGGACACTTGTCCAGACTGCCATGCTGGGAGTAGGGCATATCAAACCTTTTTCTTGTTCTCTGGCTTGAGTGAGATATCTTCTCAACTTCTCAAGTAACTCAAGGGATACCAAACCCTGTTTTCTTTCTCTCATCTGAGTGAGGCGTCTCCTCAACTTCTCAGATAAAAGAAAAGGGGATACCAAACCTCTTTTCTTTTCTTTGGCCTGGGGAACTCCAAATAAGTCTTTATATACCTGCAAAACAGCGAGCTCCATAAACAACAGACTATGCCCCAGCAAGCAGGTTTCCCGATAATCAGCAGCCAAACAACAAGTAAATAAAATAGAACCCAGAATAAAATAAAATGATAAAATAATAGAAATAATAAATAATAAAATAATAGACTCAACAAGACAATTCTTCACACCCAAGAGTTATTGATTGCATTGGTTTTGGTCCACCACTGACCAGGAATGACAGATGTCCCGTCAGTCTGACATACCTCATTCGGTCCGCCTCCGGCAAGGACTAGTCAGACCATTTGTCTTGACATCCCCTTTGACCTGCCTCCAGGTCAGGACCAGCATACCCACTACTCGAGTATGACAGCCCTTTGGCACTCTCGCCAGGACACCCAGACTACAGCGGGTCTGGTCACCCTATGACAGTAGACCTCCCATCAGTCAAACTGTCCCGAACCCGGATTTGCCTACTGCGGTCGGGGACCGACTCACCCACCAGTTTTTGGCCTAGGGCGCTGGCTGGCCCGCCCAGATTTTTGAACGGGAGATCCGGTCTAACCACAGTTCCAGGCTCTGGCGAACCTCACTGGATTGCATCCTCTGACTGCGGTAGGGTTCCAGCCAACCCCTTTCGACCTCATAGGCCAGACCCCCAGAGTCTTAGCCTCAGTCGACTACGGAATTCGACACTCGCGTCGGGACCTGCTGACCCCACCAGATTGCAACCTACTGCGGTAAGGCTTTGGCTAGCCCCGACAATCAATGCATCCTTAGGTTAGAGAAGAAGGTCCCAGACACAGACAATCAAGCAAGCATACTATAACCCACAAGCAGACTGCCAATGCCCCATAACAGGACAAACATTTCTCAAGAGACGTCCCTTCAGTCTCAAGAGACACTGAACAGCAACATGATAACCAGCATCAAGTTTTTGCTAGGGACCTCCCTTCAGTCTCAAGAAGGATGTTCAGTGCTGACCCTAGAGACGTCCCTTCCCTCAGCTGGGAATTTCTTTTCGAAGAGACGTCCCGTCAGTCCCAAGGAAATGCTGAAATGCTGATCTCAAAGAGGTCTCTTCCCTCATCTGAGTGAAGATAGGCAACTTAGTTAAGAAACGCGAAGTCTCTCTACTGACAACTCTCAGTCAGATAAAGTTGGACTTATTTATGCCTGTCCTCATCTGAACTTCTTGGATGGACAACTTAGTCAGAGACACGAAGTTTTTCTGCCAACACTCTTGATCAGACAGAACTGAACTTCGTTATGCCCATCATACGTTTCTTTTTATTATAAGAACAATACTGATTATAACCTCTGATGTGCCACAACCATGAGTTCCTCAGATCTTTGACACTGCATCAATACTCACGAAAATTGTATCTAAGTGTTAATTTTTCACATTCAGGGACTTGATACTCATTGACCGACTGTAGCCCTGCATCAAAGATATAGCCTCATCGACTCTGTTGCTTGCTGAAACAGAAATTAACTGACATGTTGAAAAATTTGAAATGCTGAATTGACCATGCAAAAACGATCATAGTCTGCCGAAAATCCAGTCTCGCTGTCTCATTGTCTTACTGTACTCCTCTCTTAGTCCTCTACAACTGTTCTCTTACTTGGATAATTGAACTTTCTTTCCTCTCTTTGTGGTCATTGTAGGGATCAGATGAGGGTCTCTAAAAATAAACTTACGGAGTCTTGACCCTGACACCATGTCATGAACCCTGGATCCATCCATCTCTGATATCTCATAGACTTTGCCTTCTGCTTCTCATGTGATTCTGTAAGGACCAAGCCATCTGGGCTCCAATCGTTTAGTCCATTGAGTCTCAAGAGAACGATGGAACAGAAGGACAATATCACCAACTTTCAGTTTCTCTTTTCTTATGTATCTTTTCTTGTTCTATTTCTCTTGATCAAATAATCTGCTAGAAGTCATTCTCTCTGCAGCATCCATCACTGCTTGATCAACTTCTGATATTTGTCTCATTTTGATCTGGATGAGCTCTGAAATAGAATAGTCTCTGTCACTTTCTTGACTTGACCATGTCTTGACTATGTTCTCAATAGGCAATGTAGCATATCGGCCATACCACAGAGTAAATGGAGCATAGCCAGTGGTCCTCTTGACTGTTATATTGTCAACATAAACAACAACTCTTAATACTTTTGACCAGTTACTGAGATTTCTTTCACACCACTTGGGCAATGAGTCTTTCAGAGTTCTGTGACCTCTCTCAACAGGTGCATTTGCTTGAGGATGATAAACAGTCACATATCGAGTTCTGACACCCAATCTGAGAGTGGTTCTTCTTACAATCTCATTCCTGAATTCGGATCCACTGTCTGAGACAAACTCTCTGATGAAGGGGTACGTGAGATAGACTTCCTTTATCCAGTCAGGCACTTGCTCGGCTGTCTTCCTTTCAGAGTTTTTGCCTCAACATATCCAGAGAAATTATCTCTCATGTAAAATATATATCTCATCCCGACTTTGCCTAATGGCATGGTGATGAGATCTAAATGAACTCGACTTCCTCGCTCCACCAGAATAGTGGGGAATAAAGGTTTAATAATTTTTGTAGTAGACCTCTTCTGACATAACACACATGATTTACAAAATCTGAAAATTATGTCCCTCTTGCCAGGCCAGAAGTAGAGCTTGACAGTCTTAGAGTAGGTTGCCTCAGCAACTTTGTCGCCACTCGCAACGCCCTCATGTAGAGCAACAATTATCTCTAATTGTCTCTCTTTACCACATACCACTCTTAGTGGAGGTGGTCCTTTACTTACCATCCACAAAGAGATATATTTTTTTTAACATGAACTTCTTCCTTGAATTTTTACAATAATATTCCTTTAATTGTTCCCTTTTCATCCTCTTACCAATCTCTTGATAACTTCCATCGTATTCTTCAGAAGTGAAAAATATCTCTTCCTCCTTCTTTTCACCGTCTTCTTCTTCCTTTGAACCAGAGTTCCCCCCCATTTTATGTGCAGCCATAGCTGCTGCGTTACCACTAGCATACCAATCATTTGACTCATCCTCTTCTCCTTTCCCAAGAATCGACTCATAAACATAGGCATTAGGAATCTCCCCCTAACCGTCTGTCTCTTCAGGCCATAAACTCCACTTATAGGAGCGTGGTACTTCATAATCTTCATCATCCTTTTCATTCATAAAATTATCAGCAAAGGTTGATTCTTCAATCGTTCCGTTTACATCTTCTTCTTCATCTTTTCTCCATTCAATCCGGCTCAGGCCTTCTCTGTAGGAATATTTTCCAGCATAAAATCAAAAGTCCAGATGAAGGCAATCCACCTGCTGACTGTTGGATCTACTTGTTGGTGCTTCTTAATAACACCAATCACAGCAGATGCATCAGTCCTCAAGATGAATCTCCTCCCTAGTACATAGTGCCTGAAGCATCTGAGGCTATGGATAATTGCCAGTAATTTCTTTCTAAATTGAGTATGACCTCTTTCTGTTGAGTTAAGAGTCTTGCTCTTAAATCTCAGAGGTCTCTCTTTCCCATTTTCATATTTCTGAATGAGCACACCACCCAGAGCAACTCGTCCTCCATCAACCTCAACGATGAAAGGCCTCCCTTCCTCATCACTATAAAAAGACACTCCCAACACTACACCTCCATTTTTTAATTTCTCTTGTAGAGTTTCTGCAGCGGCTTGTATTTTCTCATTCCATGCTAAATTAGCCCCTTGCCTTACCATCTCTTTCAGAGGCTCTGCAAGGGTAGCAAAATGAGGAATAAACATCCTCCAGAATCCACAGACACCCAAGAAGGCTCTGCAAGGGTAGCAAAATGAGGAATAAAAGGCCCTAACCTGATTTCAAATGCCTCGTCCTAGTCCCAAATGTCTCGGTCTGATTAGGCAATCACGACTTGGGTCTCGTAGTCCTTATGCCTCGGTCCGCCGGTCCGTGCCCAAAGTTCTGGCTTGCCTGTGCCTGAGCCTCGTGGTTCCTGCTCGCACCCGTAATCCTGATCCACGCCTAATGTTCCCGTCTGCGCCCAAAGTTCTCGTTCACGCCCGAAGTCGTTGTTCGGAGCCCGAAGTCCCCATACGCGCCCGAAGTCCTTGTTTGCGCCCGAAGTCCCTGTTCGGAGCCTGAAGTCCCCGTTTTGCCTTGTTGAGAGGCGTCCCCGTGTGCTGCGCGCTGATACTCACCCGTGTGCACGATCATTATGGTTGTGCGTTGATGCACGTCCGTGCGCGCGATCACTTTGGCTGTGCGAGGGAGCTGCGCGCTGATGTGTGCCCGTTGTCGGAGGGCGCGGTGTCCCGGCCCTCCTCCGTGTACCAAGTCCCTGCTTGGTTCAGTCCCTCGCGTCGGTGCCTCAGCCTGTAGACGTGTCTTGGGTTTCCATTGCCGTTAGTGCCCAGACCGTGCTTCGGCTCAGACCAGTTCTGATGGCTGTGCCCTTGACAAAAGGGGTGCGCCACAGGACTTGCATTGGTCCACGCAGGCTTGGCGCCCTGCTGTACAGCAGAGCATAACCGATCTGTGGCCGTGGTAGCCGCCGGGTTTGCCCTGGGACGCAGAGGTGAGAAGACTGGCTCAGTCTTTTCAACTGCGTGCCAAGCGTCCCTGTACAGGGTTATGGGGTAGGCACACGGGACAGGTCATTATCAAAAAGAAAAAGGTTGACAAAAGGATAAAATAAAATAAAATATGCAGGGGTAAAAAGGAAAGCTGAGGGTCGGAACTGCACTTAGATCGTGACTTTTGCTTTAATCTGGGATAATCTAGTGATATCGGGTCACTATACCGTTGAGTTTTTCTCTTTACTTTATTATTACTATTATTATTGCTATTACAATTATTATTACTGACTTACCAATTTTCAGGCGAGGATTTTCCTTTTTTTGGGTCCCGTTACTTTGTAGGGAGGCCGGCGGTTAGGGTTTCGAGTTCAGGCGGTGGTGTTGTGGCCTAGGCAGGCCCAACCCTTCGTATATCACCTATATCGGGTCCGAGCATCTAAGCTCCGCGCGGTAGGATCCCTGTAGCTGCGTTAGAGGACAGATACAGTGGGGTCTGGAAAGGTGGGTGTGTGAAAAAGAAAAGAAAAGGGATGAGGGCGAAAGGTGGGTTTTAGATTTGTGCGTGAACGCAGGGTGCTGTTCGGTCGAGGCTGCTGCGCGGAGAGATTTTGAAACGCCATCCATTCCTTTCAGCATTTATTATTATTATTATTGTTATAGTTTATTGATATTATTATTTAGTTTTTCTTTTCGTTCGATTATCAGATTCGGTTGACCTTTCAGCCTGTCATTTCGTAGGAAAGCCAACGGTTGGAAATCCGGGCTTGAGCTATGTTGTGCGGCCTAAGTGGGCCGATCCCTCATATACAACATGCACCGAGCCTGTTCTGCTGAGTGTCGCGTTGTGGGACCTCAAAAGAGAAGCACCTGCGGCCGCGTTGGTAGGGGGAATATCACCCCCTATAGAGCGTCATAAACCCCCTCCTTGCCATCGGACATGGGCACCCGGTAGCTGTAGTCTGGTGTTCCCCTTTTAGAGCAGAGGGTTTGCCAGATGGTATCCCGTTATGGGACCAACGGGCTAAGCTCGGTTGTCTTATCTGCGGTAACAGAGCCTACGACCATTGGGGTACTGGCTCTGTTTTCGTTATTATTCCTAACTTTTTTTTTTATAATTACAAAAATTAAAGGAAAGGAAAAAGGGAAGTGATTCTGAAAAAATTGTTTGTTTCCCGCTAGGACACGAGGATTCGGTCCCCTCTGAGTTCTGTAAGACGGGGGTTGATCTTGGGCTTCTAAAAAGGATGGGTGAAAAGGGGATTGTCGCTCCGCGAGTGTGAGTAACGGTAATACGCTGAGTTGCTGATTCTCAACGGTATTTGAACTTAGCCTGACCGGCGTCCCTGCGTGCAGGGCATGCAAACTGAGCGCTGGCCCTGGCTATTGAGGGAAGAAGGAGGCACTGGCCTGGGTGGTGTGCTTTCCGGCGAGCGTCACTGTGTTAGTGACCTGGCACTGCGTTGAGGCCATTGGGTACGGTCTAGCCATGGTGCTGCATGGCTATAGGCCTGGGTAGTGGTATCACCAGGCCCGTTGGAAGCCCGTGTCCGGGGAAGGGCCCTGGATCACCGTTATACTCAACTACGACGGTGGAGACGAGGTGCTACTGAAGATCAACGTGGAGGGAGCAAAAGAGGTGGAGATGCGGACCGATGGAAAGTTGCAAGACGCGATTACAGAGGCGAGAGATCGAGCGGAGAGACGCTGTAGGAGGGACGGTGTGACGGCGAGACTACGGATAACGGTGACTTACCAAGAGACAGAAACTTCGATGGACACGGCGGACCTGGAGCAGGCCCACCAAGACAGGGACTCAGGCGGGGAGAGTGAGATGAGTGAAGCAGGAGACCGGGAAACGAACCTCAGGTCCTGGAACAGACCAGTCGAGATCCAGAGGCATCACCGAGCCGCAAAGCCGGTGGAAGCGGGACCCGAGGCCAGCTCTCGACAGCTGATGCCCAGAGGCCGCGGGACGGGTGAGAAGCAAAACAGGGGAAAAAGACACGCGTAGAGTGTGAAGAAAACAGCGGGGTCGACAAGGAGGGTTCTCAGAAGTCAGCACGTGTGCAAGCCAGAGCGGCGCACTTTGATGAAAAGGGAACGCGAGAGAATAGCCAAAGGGGGCAATGCGGGGAGGCGATTACGACGGTAGTGCTCAAGGGTGGGGCCACATGTTTGTGTGTGAAGAGAGGTCAACGAGAGAGAGAAGCGGTGCGGGTGAGCAACACACGATCTTGCTAGAGATGGTTGACGTCAGACGCTGCCTCCTCTCGCTCAAGGCATCTAGAGTCTGTTGAGCCGCGGCGAGTTTTAATGTCCTGCCACGGTGACCTGCCTCAGGAGTTTCTTTTTTTTTGTCACTCGGCAAGTGATCAGGCACCGTATCTTCTTGTTTTTTTGCCAGAGTGACCTGTTTCGGAGCGCTTCTCGCTCACTCGCTAAGTAATTACGGTGTGAGTGCACGAGGGAAGTGAGTGATCGGGACGCGCGTGGTACACGGGCTACACGTGGCAGCCAGGGAGAGCTAGAAGAGAGTCAATGAAAGAAGAAGACTGGGCGAGCGGGAAGGGTACGAGCTTGCTGAGTACAGTTGACGTCACCACAGTTTTCCGCGGGACGCGAGTCATTTATCGCACCTGCTGAGAAGAAAGTGGGCCGGCTTGCTGGGCAAGCTTGGATTACAGGCATTACCTTTGATGACGTTGTCACTGACGAAGGGGTGAGGTCTCAAAAGAGAGGGGCGTGAACTAGCGAAATATGGTGTGCACAAGTTGCTGACTCCACACCTTCACGAGGTGGTTATATGCGAGCATGGACGACATATAGCACGGGTAACATTGCTGCTTATACGTAGCACGAGTGACACCGTTGTTCATACTGATGCTATTCGTGCATAATGACGTGCTCCGCGCATGGTAAATGCGCTCCTCCTTCAGTTGAAAAACTCTCGTGAGTGATGGCAAAGCGAGCTAACTTTTGTTTAGTTCCAGAGTAACTGTGCAGAACGAAACCTTAGCTGCATATGTTAGTAATAAGGGGAAATCATGTATTCCGCCAGCGCAAATGACTTCTTCGAGCAAAGCCGTTCTTGATGAGAGATCAAGACGGTAAAGACACGACATGAGTGAGCTATGGATGGATGGGGAATCTTTAGATCGGACAATAATTGGCACTAGACACTCAGGGAAAATAAGGGAGTTAGGCGGGTGGTAAACTCTCAGCTTAGGCTCAACGGTTGGACATGACAGTATTCGAAGGTAGTCAGACCGATTCATGACAACGAGATACAAAGTGGGTAAGAGGTTTTATGTCTGTGTGCTCTGAAATCGTAAGAGGTGTTGACATTTGCTGAGAGAAGCAAGATAAATCAAGGTTCGGACTTATATCGTGTTTCTAAATCTGACGAGTGACTTTGCTCCTTCTCCTTTCACTGCATGAGATCACGAGTGTAACTAGGACCCTACTTTTGAGTATGCATCGCCGTACAATCTTGCATGAACATGTTTGGGCGGGCGGACACCCAAGGACATGCATTTGCTGAAGTGACGAACGTGCAAACTCATGGCAACACGAGTATGCAGATTAACACTCGAACGGACTAAACGGATCTGTTCTGCTAAGTGAATTGTGGGGATGAATCACTGATTGTTTCGTAATTTTATCCTCCTTGAAACAAATGGGAAGAAGGAAGTTAGCATTGAGAAAAATTTCCTATATCCTTGCTAAGTTTTTGCTTGATGGTGATTGACTAGCTCTCATCCTATAGCTCCTCTGGTCTGCATCGTTTAATTAAGAGAGAAAGGGGTTATTACAAAAGTTGTGCCAGACGAAGTGAGCTGCTCAGAAACGGTGAATCAGAACGTGTCTTTCTTGCATGTCCTCCCCGCCTGATTCGCAAAGGATGCCTAGTTGATTTAGTCATCAAGTTTTCACCCGTAGCGCTAGGTGGTCCGGACTGAGGTCTCCGGGTAGCTTGGGCTTTGAGTTATGAGATCAAGGCTATCCTCTAGTCGGAACGCTGTCAGCGACATCCAATAGGGATGAACAGTACCTGATGCTATGACTGTACTGTTACTAGTCAAGTAGGAACTGTATTTGGTGATGGCTCAAGCATTAACTGGACATGATTTGCAACAACAGCGTCGTCTTCTGATTAAGGGGAGGAAGCGTGTCTACTGGAAGCAAGTCTAGAAAGAAAGGGGGGGGAATGCTCGAATCTGTTTGATCATATTTTAAACTGCTGGTCATGTTGGCTGGGCTGATGTAAAAAGTTCAGACTGTGGACATGCCCCTGAGGACTGTACGCTTGTCTGTCTAGTAGTAACCCACTCTTCAATAGTAGATTCGCATGAAGTGACCTCACCGGGAACTCAATCGTCCAAGGGCATTCCGGTGAAAACCCTCAGTTGTCACATGCAAGCGCAGTGACACGTGCCAGTGCAGAAATGAGGGCGTTGAGAGCGTACTAAAAGCGAACTGCACATTAAATAGAGGAGAGGCAGAAGATCGAGAAGGGAGCGTTGCATAAGACACTCGCACTCACCTGAGGTATGACGAGACGAGTCCTGCAGGCGGTGAGCTAGCGGAGATTTGTTGAAGTGCACCCTTTACAACTCGAGCCGGACTCATACAACTCAGACCAGATTCAGATCACTTGAACCAGATTCAGACAACTCAAACCAGAATTAGGCAAACTCAAAATAAACCTAAGCAGCTTGATGTAGACTTAGATATCTCAGTACAGGATTGGAAAGCCCAATGTATAGTCAAAGGACTTAGCGCGCCTTCAACTCACTTACGATTGGTTTTGGTGAGTACAAATGTTACTCAGCAGGTGGGCCAGTCAGCGAGTGACCGAGTGCTGATTTGACAAACACGCCGCGGTCTTCTGGACCTGTTTTGAGCCCTGCGAACTCAGACCTTCATAGATTTAAGCGGTGCACCTCCCCTGTTCTGAGGGAGAAACGTGATTATCTTTGAAGAAAAGTACTGCAGAGCATGCTTCCTCATTCGTAACGAGAGTGACTCGTACTTAATGGCCTGAGTACTCAGCATTACCAGAATGTGCTGACTAAGTCCCTATGACCTCGAGCCCAGGGACAGTCCCGTGCTCTGAGGCTTACTGAGCCGTCTGCAGTCAATCAAGTTCACTACCCTATTTGATGTTCGGACCCTGGTAAATTATAGGAGAGATGAGAGAAAACGAGGTCCTAGTAATGAAGTACAGCTCAGTAAAAGACAAAGGGGAAAAGTGGGAGGAAGAGGCCGTCTCAGACATGGAGACTCATAAACTAACTCAGAGAGGGTACGCAGTAGAGATGGCCAAAGGTAAAAGGTATATTGAATACGTGATTTACTTCTATGGTGGTAATGGTCGGTTGCACAGTACCAGTTCGTTCCTGGAAACAGTTGAACAGGCCAGACTAAGACTCGTGTAAAATAAGGAGTACTGAGGCTCTCTCATCACGGTTTCCCTTGATGTCTTGGTTGAAGAAAGTTTTACTTGCCATCTGCAGTTTTCATCAAGTCAGAAACTCGAAACCATTGTGTGCTATCAAAGTTTAACCAGCAACTCAGTTTAACTAGTGTCACGACGAAACCTGCAAACCTTTAAATCTTTGGGTGTTAGAAGACTAGCGTCCAATCAACATCCAGGCAGTACTCATCCAAACGTACAATCAAAATTTAGTCAGCAGTCTCGACAGCGTTCAGATCAGTCATCAGCAATCAATTAATTAGCAATCAGTCATCAACAATCAATTAACCAGCAATTGGTTATCAGCAATCAGTTCTCATCGATCAGTTATCAGTGATCATCTAGTCAATCTGCACTGGCTAATCTACCCATGAGTACAGTCGAATCCTTTCGAGTCAGCGAGTCAGTGCTGGCCAATCTCAATCAGATTTCATGCAAGGAGGCATTCCGCTATCAGTATGCTAGTGTCATTGGTTTCAGACAAGGAGATCTGTCAATCTTCATTGTCCAGACCGGTTTTGCTGATGGCACTATCCACGATCCGATGCCCTATCTGAAGAAGGGTAAAGAGGCTCATGAGTATTTTGACACCGTGTGGATCTCCGCCACGAGGTATCTTGAGCAGAGAGAGAGAGAAATCGATGAGAGTGGCACCAAACTGATTCGCAGCTTTGGGCCCAAGCTTTATACGGACTATCATAAGCCTCTCGTTCCTTCCCTTCTCACAGATGGCACAAGCTGGCATGATATGGTTGGCTTGGCAAAGAGGTATATCTCTCCAGCAGTGATCGACATCGAGGCACTGACAGAGCCAACCGAGTACCCATACCTCAGGCGATGAGTCTTCTCAGCGGACAGGTTGCCTACGTTGTGGGAGGAGTTCTGCTCTATGGTTAATTTTTGTGTCATGTACCTCGGATGACCATGCTCAGAGCTTGCTGGCCTCACGTGGCTCTTTGTCACGAGGCCTCAATCTCAGATTGTACGTGGGCGTGGGTCACAGCACCAGAGATGAATTGTGAAAAGAGAGATTGAGAGAGACTGACCAGAGGGATGAGTGAGGACTTTTGAGAGGTGCTGACCATGCTTGCTTAAATGTACTTTCTGAGAGTATTATGAGTTCTCATTTTTCCCTCATTCATCTCGTCTTTGCTTTGAGTCAGTCGGTCTTGATCTCCACCTTGACATTGCTTGAAGGTTATGTTCTCGTTTGTTGATTATGTCACAGTTCTCAAAATTCCTAAATTGGCATCTCGATACACACATGGCATATTTAATTTAATTCTCATTATCTGCATTATCATTGTTGTTCCGAATCACAATTAAAGATTCATAAGACCGGGGTCCGGCGAAGACCGCAATTGAAGGGTCTCGCTCGAAGCCGGGCGTACACAACAGGAAGGGATTTGCATTATTTAATTTATTTTATTTATTGCAACCACATACAAAATCCTGCGTGACAGCCTGTTGGCTTTCCGGTCGCCCGAAGGGGCCCGACTGGAAAAAGTGCGACACCGTGCGCATGGCCACTTTGGCTGTGCACGGGGGCTGTGCGCTGATGCGCGCCCATGTACGCGGCCACTTTGGCTGTGCGCGGGGGCTGCACACTGATGCGCACCCGTGCGCGCGGGCACTATGGCTGTGCGCGGGACTGCGCGCTGGGTGCGTATTTGCGTGCGGCTATGGTGCGCACGTGCGAGTCTATACCCCACTCCTCTTTCCCCTTACCTCTCGTGGTGTGCCCGGGTGTGCGCCAATTCCAACTGTCCAACCGCCTCTCGAGCTTGCACACGTGTGCCGGCTTCGTGCGCCTCTGGAAGTGTCGGTTTTCCTTCCACTTCCGAGTTCCCGTAGTACGCCTGTACGTGCACGTGTGGGAAGTGTCCCAATCCTGGGCCCGGTTGGGCTTTTATACTTTGTCGGGCCCCTTTCGGAGTGTGTATCAACCCTCGCATGTTGCCAAGCTGCCGACAAGTTGCAGCGCCCCGGTACCATGGCTCCCCCGAGCCTATGCCTGGACCTGTTTGAGCCCCCGAAGGGTTTTCAGTGAAGGGAGCCTTTTTGTCGGGTACCGGGCCTTTTGCAACGCATTGGTACCGAGGCTCTTTCCGAACCTAGGCCCGAGCCTACCCAGGCTCCTGTGGTCTCCTCACGAAAAAATACTAGGGCCTTGGCAAATTTCAGAGGGCCCGGACCCTAGGAATAAGTCCCACAGCATGAGGGCCCCCTTGTCAACCTCTGGCCCCGTTCCGCCGCGCTCTTGTCCTATCTTGTATGCATAAGGCCGGTCCTAGGCCCAGTTCTTGGTGTGCCAAGTGCGTCCGCATACCCATGTACTGATCCGCAACGCACGTTAATTACAGTTCAGCTATAGTCTGCCCGTGTCACCTTTATATGAGGTCGAAGTAGCCTTTTCGTATAGCAGCAACCTAAAAATCCCTTCAATGATCCCAAAAATGTTGGTCAATAGGTTGTCGATTTTGTAAAATTAGATTACTTTAATAGGATATTTGTTGCAAAAATTAGGGAAGTAAGGGCGACGATAAGGATGGAGCCGCCCGACACCGGGCCACAGGCAGGCGCCATGAATGGACAGTGGGCTCGTAGTAGCCTCCTGGAACGTTTGTGCACTGGTGGACAACAATGGCCGACACAAGCATGCCAGACTTAAAGCATGAATCCACTCCCATCGAACCTCTATTATAATGATCCAAGAGAGCAAGCTCTGAGAGGAGAGGCTGGCCTCCATGAGACCTTTGGGAGTGGACCTCAAACCTGGGCCCCAACCCAGGGCACTAGAGGGGGAGCCGGCATTCTGATCCATAAAAAGCAGGCAGCCTGGGTCAAAGAGTTCAAATCTGACCTCTTTGGTCATTGGGCATGGGCCACGCTGGAATTGCACAACCAACTTTGGTGTTTGATGTCTGTCTATGTACCTTCAGAACACTCAACAAAATCACAATTTATTTCATCAATCTCTGCAGAAATTCCCCAGGCCGACTTTTTGGTTGTTGTGGGGGACTGGAACACAGTCCTCAATCCAGACTTGGATTCTACCACCCCCCGCCACACCCAGCTGAATCAGCTGCGCTCAATGACTTTATGGTGGACAAAAGTCTTTTTGACCCCTTTCACATTCTGCACCCGGATACCCGTTCCTACACATGGGACTGTCCCACTCCCTCTGATTTGAACTCTTTGACCCAGGCTGCCTGCTTTTTATGGATCAGAAGAAATAGGCAGGGTGGCCTGCTGCTCCCCGGATGGAACAGTGGCAGTACACATCTTCCAAGTACGACTGGACAACACACTCAAAAAAAACAATCAGGATGTAACCTTCGAATGCCACAAAGAAAGGCTGTTCACAATCAGAGTGCTCGAGGAAAATGAACACTACATAGCCTTCCAACCGGATTCTCCGATCCATCATCTAGCCTTGGACCCACTGGATTGAACATGGACAACTCATGTGGGGAAAGGAAGGAAACACACTAAGACATTACATGGCCTATCAGTCAAGTCGACTTACACGCTGCTGAGACCAACAATGAACCTCAAGGATCCAATAGAGGAACGTTGGAGGAACCACCTAAACATCAGCAAGGAAGAGCTAAGACCAATTAAGTGGTTCAAGATGGCCAAAGCGAGACCAGCCAAAATGCTTCACTCCAATGGCAGCTTGAACACCGTTGTCTACCGACCAACAACTGTCTGATAGACAAAACTTCCCTAGAACAGAGAGGAAGCGCCCTTCCCTGGTGTAGGCTATGCATTAACTTGTTCTCGTCCAGGAAACGACCAGAGACAATTGAGCACATCGTTTTACGATGTCGAGGTGCACTCTGGCTGTGGAGATGGTGGGACAAAATTTGAGAACAGTTAGAAACAAAACACCCGTGGCCTTGGGACTGGAAGGCGATACTGTTTGAAATTTGGCCTAAACCCCACGCCGACCAGCACGATGAGTTTACATACAATATGTTCAAAATAGGACGAAGGGCCGTTCTCTGGGCACTTTGGAGATGACGTTGTACCTTTGAAATGGAGGGAGCCAGATTAGAAGGGCCTGAGTTCACGTAAAGTATACAACAACAGATTCAAACAGAACAAAGGGGGTCTTGGCATCATTGACCCACTGGCACATACCAAGGCACTGGCAATACAATTGATCAAACACCTGATTTTTAATCTTGATATCCCCTGGAAAGGGCTAGCCCTAGAACAGATATCCCGACTGGCACCCCAAACACTGGAAGGGAGTGACCCGAGGATGTGGCTGGAAAATAGGGACTGACCCATCGGAGTAGTCTCCCTCTGCCGGACAAAAACGCACCGAACAGATGGGAAGAAGTAGCGAGGCAACCCCTTTTTGGCAACAGATGGGTGGTAGACTCAAGGGGACAAACACTCCATTGCATGAACTCTCCTTGGCAAGGATGGGTCAAACGAGGGATAACGAGAGTAAAAGACATATGGGACACGGAGAAAAAGGACTGGACGAGTCCCGACCAACTAAGGGAACGACTAAGGTACTGCCACCGGCCACAGGAAGCCGTAGAGGCGATTGTGGAAAAGATCCCCCTACATTGGTGGAGNGGAACGACTAAGGTACTGCCACCGGCCACAGGAAGCCGTAGAGGCGATTGTGGAAAAGATCCCCCTACATTGGTGGAGAATCCTCCACAAAGGCCCTACCCTGCAAGAATCGGACTGGGTGGCAGTGAGGAGGAGACAAGGAGAAATAAACAGGGTGGCCTGCTGCTCCCCGGATGGAATAGTGGCAGTAAACATCTTCCAAGTACGACGGGACAACACACTCCAAAAAAACAATCTAGATGTAACCTTTGAATGCCACAAGGAAAGGCTGTTCAGAATCAGAGTGCTCGAGGAAAATGAACACTACATAGCCTTCCAATCGGATTCTCTTATCCATCATCTAGCCTTGGACCCGCTGGATTGGACATGGACAACCCATGTGGGGAAAGGAAGGAAACACACTAAGACATTACATGGCCTATCAGTCAAGTTGACTTACAGGCTGCTGAGACCGACAATGTACCTCATGGATCAAGTAGAGGAACACTGTAGGAACCACCTAAACGTCAGCAAGGAAGAACTAAGACTAATTAAGTGGTTCAAGATGGCCAAAGCGAGACCAGCCAAAATCGTTGCACTCCAATGGCAGCTTGAACACTGCTGTCTACCGACCAACAACTGGCTGATAGACAGAACTTCCCTGGAACAGAGAGGAAGCGCCCTTCCTTGGTGTAGGTTGCGCATTAACTCGTTCCCGTCCAGGAAACGACCAAAGACAATTGAGCACATCTTTTTACAATGTGTTGGTGCGCTCTGGCTGTGGAGATGGTGAGACAAAATTTGGGAACAACTAGAAACAAAACACCCGTGGCCTTGGGACTGGAAGGCGATACTATTTCAAATTTGGCCTAAACCCCACGCGGACCAACACGATGAGTTTACAGACAATATGTTCAAAATAGGACGAAGGGCGGTTCTCTGGGCACTCTGGAGACGGCGTTGTACCTTTGAAACGGAGGGAGCCTGATTAGAAGGGCCTGAGCTCACAGAAAGTATACAACAACAGATTCAAACATAAATTGTTGTGAAATGGGAGGAGGTCAAAACACGGATCAGACTCTTGGACAGGCAAAAAGATATCCAACAAAAAATAAAGGAATTCAGCTCAAACTGGCTTGGGGGACTCGATGGGGGGAAGATAGGGAAGGTAGAATGGAAAAGGGGACTTTTGGAATCAGGGGAAGACTAGGGGAGAACGGAGATAGTAATAGACTGTCGATGGAGCTTCTACGAATGGACCAAGGTTGATGCGGTCATCCCCGTAAGACCCCCGGATGAATTCCCTGATTTCTTTCCCCCCCCCTCAAACTGCCTGGTGGAAATGAAGTGGTATTGTGGATAAGGGGGAGAGGAGGAGAGAGTAGGAAGAAGGGAGAGAGGAAAGAGAGATCTATCTTGGAAGACGGGAGCGGGCAGGGGTTGGGGAACTAGGGTACAACAGCAGCAGATCTGGCGCCGAGCACAAGGTGAAGAGGTTCTCCGACACCCTGCTCAGTCAATCCCCTGATCCCCAGGGCAATCAATGCTGGCAGGGATCACTATGCTCTCATGTTAGTCGGACTATCATCATTCTCAGTTCATTCTCAGTTTATTGTACAGGGACGCTAAACACGTTTTCCAGCAGGTGTTGCTCCCCACCAATAGATGGAGCCTCCCCGACGGTGCTAGCGGTGTCTGCTTTTATCAGCACCTCTAGCAACCGAGCGGGTTGTTTCCAAAAAAAAAAAAAAAAAAAAAAAAAAAAAAAAAAAAACTCAGAGACCCCCCCATCATATCCTCTTTACCTTACTCCGGCAAGACTTACTGCAGCAGACCCAACATCTCCACTGCTGCTGTACCCTATTTCCATCCTACAAGCTAGCCCCCTCACTAGTAGGACGCTTGATATCCAACCATCTATTCATCCCACTCAACCTCTTTTTTGGAAAAAAGGCCCCACATAACAATCCTGCCTCCATCATCGAAGGGAAGAAACGCAGACTGATCCGGGTGAAGTTAGCGGCCAGTGGCCGGTACCCGCCGAAATTTCAGTGCCAATCGCATCCACTACCAACTTCCTCCTTCCCAATCACCTCCGTCCTTCCCAACTCTGTCATCGTGAAGAACTTCAGAGAACCTCTTCTCCGCGGGGGCCGAGCACCATCATCACCCTGCCATTCTTTGCCCCCACAAGAATCCCAGTCTCCGTCGTCGAGGTGGTGAGCTAGCACTACCCAACGCCAATCGCGCCAGAGTTCACTCTTATCAGCCGATACCCATTAGCCAACTTAAACTACCTGACGCCAATCGCATCTGATAAGCGGCCCCTCTAGCCGGTACCCATCGAGCAACCCTATTTCCTCCCCCTCTCCGTCGTTGTAAAGAATCATTTGATGCCCCTGGCCCCTTACTTCAAAACAGGTCCCCAAAAGCTCCACAAGATGCCCCGTTAGTTTTTTTTTTTTTTTTGAGAAAATTGAGATGCCGGAGCCATTACTCGACCTTGGCTACAAAACAACTTCTGATGACTTCTGATGACTTAACAAACCTCTGACGAAATATAGAACAAAAATAGAAAACCAGCAGGCCCTGAAACAGACGACCTGAAAGATCCCGCTTCCATCATCGAAGGGAAGGACCTTATTCACCTTCCCAACTCCGTCCTCATAAGGAGCCCAGAGAATAGCTTATCTCAGCAGGGGGCAGGCACCATCATCACCCTGAAATTCCTTGCCCCCACAAGAATTTCAGTCTCCGTCATCAAGGAAGTGAACAACACTGCCCAACGCCAATCGCGCTAAAGGTTGCCTTCAACAACCGGTACCCATTGGACAACCTAACTACCCAACGCCAATCGCATTTGTTAAGGGCCCCCCCTAGCCGGTACCCATTGAACAGCTCTATTTTACCCCCTCTCTATCCTTGCAAATAATCCTTTGACGCCTTCCATCCCCTACTTCAAAACAAGAAAACCCCAGACCCTACGAGATATTCCATTTGACCATCTGATGAGCCCCCTGTTCAGAATTCTGCCGATAATCTAACGAGTAGAATTAGGTCAAATTAAGAAAACGTAGGAATTCTATTGCAAAACAAGGGAATTAGATTTATACAAGATATACTATTTAAGAAAAGAGATACGAGATAATACGAATTTAGAATTAGGTATTCAAAAAATATGTTCAAATCAGATTTCGAACCTCTACCATGGAAAAATTTAAGAAGAAAATCAAATATAGATAAGAAATATTTGGAAGGGTTTGAGAATGGCACTAAACAAAAACAATTATGTAAATTGGGAACTGAGAATCCTTGTTGAGAAAATTCTAACTTACGAGTTTCAGATTATGACTCTTGCTCACGAAATACAAGTATTAAGAACCCTACAAAACACGAATTCCACATTAAGGATCAATTACGAGATCTCATGAATCAGATTTAACCAAAACTAGACAAAACAAAGGAGACAACCACAACTCAGAAAAATCAGGGAAGAATCATGACAAATCAGAAAATTCACGATTGACAGCAATTTCATATTATAGGACAGCCTGGCCATACGCGAGTTGAATCATGATCCATATCCAATAGAGATCAACCTCCCGTCCCTTCTACCTCAACCAAGCCACTTACCTCACGCCCCTCAAACCCTACCCCTGCGTCTCTGGGGGAGGAAAACACCCGTCCTCCCACTGCTGACATCACAACTCAAAGCATGACAAGCACCAAAGACTTGAAAGGCCATCCTCAATCCCCCAAAGGAGATCGAAAATAGTGTAGCACCCCCTTGCCAAGCCTGTTGACGAGTCGCCACAGGGGGTTCAAGACCACCTAAACTTTACCCATACCATACCATCGAGGAAGAAGGGGTTTCAGAAACAAGGACAACCAAATCTACCCCATCCTCCTCCCCCTTACCTTACCACCCATGATTATTCCCCATCACTACCCAACACGTCCCATCTCCTCCCGCACGCCACCATACCCCGACGTCCGCCTCATCGCCAGCTCTCCCGCACGTATCCTTCACTCACCGTGCATCCACCTTGCATCTTCACCCACCGCGTTGCCTGGCTCTTCGATAGATCCCACGTCGCGCTGCCGCATTGCCTGGCTCTTCGATAGGTCCCGCGTCACGCCGCTTCATCTCCGAACTTGCTCCAACGGGGGCGCAGCGCTCCCGGTCGCGCTGCGCCCCATGGCCAACTCAGTCGTCCCAGGGGATTGACTGAGCAGCGTGTCCTCGAAGACCCTGGTGTGATAGAATGGGTCTGGAGGTCATGAGAGGAATGGAGAAATACTATCATTCTCTTTGAGAATGAAGGTACCTGGCTAAACAAGGGCCTTACTCTCATCTCTAATCAACAACTGGATCTCTCGGGTCAAGGCTGTACATAAAAAATTTGAGGAAATCCAACTAAAAGGGAAAGTCGAATATCTGGAAAATAAACCCACGCGCTGACTGATTTCATATCTCCGTGGAGAGGCATACGAGTCCAGGCAGTACGTGGTTCTACTCCCACGAAGTATGAATGCAGGCGGCCGTGATGAAGGTTGTATGCATGTGTCACGATGTGTGTCATTGGGCCTGGCTCCCCTCATCACTATTTGCTCAAAACGAGCCATGTACATCTGCTACAAAGTGGGAAAATGCATCGCCAGGAATTTATTGGCCACTGTCATGTGCTCTTGGCTGTCGAGGCCCTGGATAAGGATACCTGCAGCTGTGATCCCTTCAAACTTCAGATGAATAGGGTCACCATTGGGCATGGCCACACCACTCTCGAAATGTGCAAAATGAGAATGAACTTCCCACTAGAACATGGACAGATGCACCCGCCACATTTTTCCGGCTTCACATTTCGAGAGTGGTGTGGGGAGGCCCATTGTTGGTGACCTTCAACTGAGAGTACTGGGCTGTAGTTTCGGGGGCTGGTACTGGGTATCGAGCAGCCCCACAGTTGCTGGACTTCCGTCAGCATAAGTAAGATTTGTTTTGCGGCTGATCAGTGGCCTGGATGGGGAGGGTGGATACACGTGAATCGTGCATCAACAACCATTACGAATAGGTGGTTAAGAGGGTTGTGCAGCAGATCCGGTCGGGCCATTATCTACGGATAGTGAGGAGACAGGCGTGCAGGTAAACAACGGGCTAACCCGCCTGGAAGAGGTGTGTGTGCGTGTGTGTGTGAGTGCGTGTTGTGTGTGTGTATCAAAGACAGATGCCACGTGTGTGTCTGTGACTGTGTTTGCAGATGAGTATCACCTATGCGACTTGAAGTGACAAAAAAAAAAAAAGAAACCTGAGGACCAGATTGCCACTGGCACGTGCTCAGAGCCAGGGAACAGCGTTCACGTGGGCCACATAGTGCCAGTGGCCACTAAGTCCAGCACCGACTCAAAGCCAGTTGCATCAAAGAGTGATGCCACATGCGTGTGTGTGTGTGTGTGTGTGTGTGTGTGTGTGTGTGTGTGCGTGCGTGCGGGGGGGGGGGGGGGGGGTGGGGGATGAGTGTCACCTGTTCGATCTTGAAATGACGGGAAAAAATGACTGGGGTGCAGGTTGGAAGTGCATCACCTGCTCAAAGCCAGGGAACAACATTCACATGAAGCAAATGAGAGCAACTTGTCTTCTACTTCAGGACATCACGTTCGTTTACCACACTATTCGGGGTTGGAAAGGAGTCTGAAAGGGGAGGTCAGGGAGTAGAGCAAGAAGATCCTGGTGGGAATGTGTGGTGGCCAGAGGATTCTGGGAATGGCTACAGGATCTATGGTACAAGGCCTATGGGGACCCTAAAGTGTGGACCCAAAAATTCGTTATCTCTGGAGTCACTAGAGGAATGAAAGGTAAGACTGGCGCCTACAAATTCCGTGCTATTGCCTTCTGGCTCCATTGGCTTGCACGAAGGGACAGAAGGTTTCGTTCTAAGCCCACTTCTCAGGCAGCTATCAGGATTCAATTTCGGTATTCAGTTCGCCTGCTAATATTAGCAGAACTAAGGAGGGAAAAAAAGTTACAAGTTAGGGCAGCCCCTAGACTCCCTAGATCTAAGGGGGTGGGAATGGCCCTTCAGATGGGCAGGATCTCTGGCTTCAGGCCAAATCTATTTCTCTAGACTGCTGTTGGACGAACATTCTGCTATCTGACAGGCAAGCTCTTCTAGCCACTGCGACAGACAAACACCAAACCATTGGATTAAGGCTAGACCAGGGATAGTCAATAGACATTCAAGAGGGGTACCTTCTGTTCTGTAACAGGCCATTTTTCCTTTATAATATTATGCAGAGATGCTAGAATTACTGGAAGGTTCTTTTCTGGAAAGGATGCTGGACCTGGTTTCCAGCCTGTTTTCTATACCTTTTTCTGAGGACACTGGACCTGCTTTCCAGTCTGATACCCAAGATAGGACGCTTGACCTGTTTCCAGCAATCCAGGTTGAATTGTGAGGTCCCCGGTCTCTGTTCATGACCAAGCAAAGTTCAACGGAAAAACAGAAAAAAAAGACAAAAAAAAGATCGTACAGCACATTAAAGGCATGGTGCATTTACTCAGGAAATCGGGCAACGTACAGAGGAAGTCGAGCAAAAAGATTGAGCAGCACAATGAAGGCATGGTGCATTAACTCAGGAAATAGGTCAACATACATGGCTAACTCAGGAAATGGGCCACTTTGATTTTCAATCGTGGGAAAGAACCACAACCAGGAACATGGCTACATACACCAAAGGTGTGGCCCACTCCAGTTACAGAATTGCAAGAACCAGAAAGCCGGGTGAATACATGACTATGTATGGCCACTAACGGAGGGGCATATGTTGAGGCGCGTTCTGGCTCACACATACTACCCGATTGAATGGAGGCCCACCTCCAGACAATGATAACAATGATGACGCCACCACTATTTTAATGGAATATAGGGGATGCAGGATGGGAAGCACGGTTGAACCCATACCACACTCGAAGTGGGGTATCTAGTTCAACGGACGATGGGGAGGGTAGGGGGCTTTGTATTCGGGTACAGGGATTTTTCACCACCTTTCTTGAGGAAAACAAAAGAACAAAAGTCTTTTCATTTCTCACATCTGAAAACGAACCGCTAGATGCGCAGCTCCCATGCATCTCCAACGTCGCGTGGGGTCACACGCGTTGAGCTAGTTCATCATTGAACTAGCTCAACTGTGTATGTGGGACTTGGCCCCGGGTGAAGCTCTCGATGTTTTTGGGGCAGATACCTGCTCCATTTTGCACATTTTGGGACTGGTGTGGCGAGGCGTTTTTGCCTTTCACATGCGCGGGTGCATCTGATCATGTTCTACGGGAAGTTCATTCTCATTTTGCACATTTGGAGAGTGGTGAGGCGATGCCCATGGACGTCATAGCAGTGTGGAGACAGGGCATCACCACATCACTCTTGAAATGTGCAAAATGGGAATGAATTCCCTGCTGGAATGTGGCCAGATGCGCGGGTGCATCTGGTCATGTTCTACGTGAAGTTCCTTCTCATTTCGCACATTTTGAGAGTGGTGTGGTGATGTCCATGGACGTCATAGCAGTTTCGAGAGGGGGCATCGCCACATCACTCTTGAAATTGGCAAAATGAGAATGAGTTTCCTGCTGGAATGTGGCCAGGTGCGCCCATCCCATTTTTTGTCTTTACATTTTTTCCTTTCTCATATTTCGAGGGTGGTGTGGCGAAGCCCACGTTTTTTTTTTGGGGTAACTTCGGCGCAGTCACGAAAACAGTTTGTAATTGCACTTCGGGCAATCCCACGAATACAACACACCCCCACGCGACCCCACCGGACCCGAATCTTAAGTCATATACATTCAGCATTACCGGCACTTTTGCCTCAAGTGCAATTACAAACTCAAACCCTGACTGCGCCGTAGTTTTCTCTTTTTTTTTTTCCCTAACTTTGGACCATTTCTCGATTTATGCGTGTCTTCCTTGTGCAGGGGCTTTGTCGGGCGTACGTGCGATGCACATGACTGCATTTCTGACCATGTGCAACACAGATTATGAGGGCAATGACTATGCTGGAGAAGGCGGGATTTGGGACTATCTAAATAAACCCTGGCTCAGGGTTTATGGAACCCGTGATCTCTGGAATAAGGATTTCGTGCTCACAGGCCGTTTGCCCCCTGAGCTGAAAGGCCAACAGGTAGACAAAACGTCCCAAACATTCAGAATTAGAGCTTTTTGGATACTACGGCTAGCTAGACGAGACAGGTGGTTCTTACTATTTCGATTCTAGGCTTCCTATCTCTGCTCTCCTTTCCACATTTAGGCATGCAATGAGATTGGATATCATGGCCTCTTGGGTGGAGATCAAGAACAAGTCTACAGACTTCGCAGGTGCAAAGCTCTCCTTTCAGAAGAAGTGTTCAATAACTTACAAGAGGGCAGACCTACTGCCAGATAACAACCTAGTATACTCAGACTTCCTGTGGGAGCACCCTTCCCCCAGACCTCACAGAACACGTTTCTTCCTGGCAGCCACAGGCTGAGATGGTCGGTAAACTTGAGGCGTCCATACCCCACCTCCTTTTTTTTCTGTTCCACCCTTATCTGTGCCTATTCGTTGTTACATTCCAAGTGAAGCCGGGTAGTGCTCCTGGTATCCTTCTTCTTTGGTAAGTTACTCCGGGCAGACTGTGAGGACCCCGGCCTCAAAAACATTCTCTTGGGACGTTGGGCCCGTTTCCCAACAGGTGCAGCTCCCCACAAATAGATTGGAGCAATGTTTGCAATAACCCATGCCATATGTCTCGTGGAAAGACTGAGGGCCAACTCGGCCGCCCTCAGCCCAGGCCAAAACGGGGGCAAAAAGGACCCCATACGAGGGCTCAGGGCCTGGACGTGAGACAGTTGACTTTGGTCAACTGTCCTGACCCCAACAGTCAAAGTCCAAAGGTACCTAGCCCAGGCCGCTGGTCAAGCACACACACTTGTTTGTATGCAGGTACCCAGACAGCATCAGGTCCAAGGGAGAAGTCTGCAACTGCACAATCCGGGCCCTCAGCTGTGAGTCTATCTGGACGACTGTGGGGAAAGCACCCGAGGCCAGACTGCCTCTACAATTGCTACTTAGGCTTGCCTCAAGTGAGTCAAGCATTCAGTCTTGCTATGGTGCTTTGACGCTGGCTCGACTTTGACTAGACACTGGCATTATGCTGGCTTGACGCTGGCTGTGCACTGGCGATGCGGACGACGGCACGAGGTGGAGGGACCATGCTGGCACTTTCTGCATTGTGTGCCAGGCTTGCTGAGGTGGCATGTTGAAGTGGCGCTACCTCTGGTCTAGATTGCATGCTGATGTGGCGCTACCTCTGGTCTAAATTGCATGCTGATGTGGCGCTATCTCTGGTCTGCATTGCATACTGATGTGGCGCTGCCTCTGGTTTACAGTGCATGCTGATGTGGCGCTACTTCTGGTCTACATTGCATATTGATGTGGCACTGCTATTGGACTACGTCGCTGATGTGGCCTATGCCACCTGTCTCGACTGTTGACGTGGCATTGTCCACGCTGTCTACATGAGGTGACTGGTTGCGAGGAGGAGGAAGATCGGGATCTGTGGATGAAGGAGATCGGGTACTCACCTGAGGTTGACGTCGTCACTGGAATCTGCTATGTCTTCATGGACTTCGCGAGATAAAGTGCCGCGTGGCACTACTGTGTGTGATCAGGAATATACTTATTATCATTGTTGACGTGGAGAGGGAAGAAGCCCGGAGAAGGAGAGGGGTCTGAAGGGATTTTTATTGTGAGATCTTTCATCTTCTCCTCTGTCTGTTCCCCCTCCACTCTCTTCTTTTGATGGTAATGAGATACTGTATGAGATATCACTTCACGATTTGGAGACCCTGATGCAGATAATGAGACTACTGATGTTTGACAACTTCTGAGTATATCCCAGACTGGGTTCATTACATGTTTCTTGGGAAAAAAAAAAAAAAGGAAGAGAGAAGGAGACCAGGTGGGAAGGAGAGGGGATGCTACGAAAGAAGAACTACAGATTATATAACTTTAAAATAAAAAAATAAAAAATAAAAGGGATAAATTGCAAAATACCCCCATAAGTTGAGATATATGCCAAAATGCCCCTAAAAGATGTGGGTAGAGCGGAATACCCCTCTGACAAAAAAAATAGTTTGTGAAATGCCCCTAGCATCGGTTGGACAACCATCTTTGCAATATACCCCTACCGGATATCGTCCAACTTTGCAAAGTGCCCCAGTACTTGCCAACTTTTCCTAGGTGCTATTGCAAAAGGCCAAGGCCCAATCAAGGAGGTCCATATTGCAAACTTGTACACCCGCCTGACAGGGGCACAACACAGATTTCGGCCCAAAAGGGCATTCCGCTCTACCCACATCTTTCAGGGGCATTTTGGCACATATCTCAACTTATGGGGGTATTTTGCAAATTATCCCCAAATAAAAATTTAAAAATAAAAAATAAAAAAACTTGAGTGGATGGACAAGGGGCCGGGGACCAAGTACCATCAGCAGCGTTGAGTTTCGTCAATGCCTGAACTGAATCGGGATGTGTTTGAGGAAACGTGCATAAAGCGTGTAGCGCTCCTTCGACCGCACATCTCCATAAACATGTCCAGATTCAGGCGTTGAGGAAACTCAACGCTGCTAGTGGGATTTGGCCTCGGGAGGAGGGGCGTGCTGAGCTGCTCGCCAAGGGGTGGAGGGCGTTGGGATGGGACAGGGCTAGATTGAAATATGTTCTCACGGCCACTCACTGCTATGGAGCGAGACCGCATCACCATCGCGGTGAGACACATTTTTGCGGCGTGGTCACTGCATGGTCGATGGTGCGACAGTTGTGCCGTGAGTCGACAGCGGGATTGCAGTGCAGTGCATTCTCATCGCTATGGCGTGAGAGAGAGGCGATTGTGGTAGGCGGATGTTGTGGAAAGATGAGGGAGGGAGCAAAGGCTGTTTGGACTGCTCGTTGTAGAGATAAGGTGCGAAAATACAGAGAAAGAAGATTAGCATGGCCCCTCCCTGCCCGAGGATGACACGAATAAATCGAGAAATGGTCCCCCCTTCAAGAGGAGAAAACCAATCGTAGAGTAGTTAGGCAGCCAGCAGATGCGCTCGCTCCCAGATGGGGAGGAGGCGGGTGAGTAATTGAGCTGTGCCACTGGATCTGCTGTGAGGTATCATAACTAACCTGGCTGGTCCTAAACATTGCACACTCATTTTATCCTGCTCATCTACACCTTTCGGGATTCGAACTTGGGTCTGTACGGCTCCGCCCTGCACGCCTTCACTCCTACCGGATTCCCGGTGGCGCTACGGGCTGCGGGCCTGCGTCCTCGCGGTATGTCAGTCATGGCACGTTTCTTTTGTTTTGTTTCCTTTCAAGCTTCCTAATGAACAGTCACGAGCAGGGTTACAGATACCATCCACTGCATACCAAAACTTTCTCATCAGGCGCCCACACTCCGGGGCCAGAGGTCGTTTCTGAATTTTGCTTAATCATGGAGTTGTCGTAGACATGTCTGAAGTAGCTCCAATATCTCTGAGCCAAAGCCGGGTAATGGCCCTGGTATCTCAATTTTTAAAATTACATTCTTAGGCCAATTGGATTTTTCTAGTAGGTTCCTAGTCCATACAACGTCACCTCTTATTCCTCAATACAATTGTTCAGAGAGACATATGGAGGACTTAGTCAGTGAAAGAGGGGAGAAGTACACACACAAAAACGTCACCTCAGCCGTTCTGGTCAGAAAGACACAGTCACACCTCTGTATACACACACACACACACACACACACACACACACACACACACACACACACACA
>BFEA01000613.1:439990-450851 GCA_003427395.1 Chara braunii | reverse complement strand
TATGCCGCAAAAACGTTGCGGCGAAGTCAGTTCCCGCGATGCCTCTCCGCGGCAGGCCAATCTGAGTCTAGCTCTCTAAACGGTCGGGAATGACGGTCCCTAGACGCGCCGAGTGTGGCCACTTATCTCGCCATCTTTGAGGATTACTCGTAAGGCTCAGTGCACCTAGAATCAGGGGCGCCCTGAGTTCCCCTAATTTTTGCTGCCTGGTCATACGAGAGCACCATGAAAACACGGCCTCGTCCCTGAGCCTAAGTCCCAAAACTGCAGATCTCAGGCGGCGCAGTGCTTGCGGCCGCCTGACACCGGTCCACGTTTCAAATGTCTCGGCCTGTCTGCGTCTGGGTCGTGCGTGAGCGAGCGTCTGTTGTGCAAGACCGCGTCCCCCTTAACAGGTCGTAGGGTCGCACACAACCACACTCTTGTGCCCCCGGGTGTTCGACTGTGCGCAGGCTGTGTGGCTATCTGCGGCCCCGTGCGCGAGCTTGCGCACTGTCGCGTGCCCACCCGCGTGGCTGTCACGATTGAGCGCGGGCTTGATCCCTAGTGCGCAGACCCGTGCCCAAGCCCGCACTTCGTCGCACCCGTATGGGCGCAATGGTCCCGACTGTTCGTGGGCTTGCACGCTAGTGTGCGGACCCGTTGTCGGTGCGAATACCCTTACAAGGGTATCCGCCCTGGTCTTTACAAACGATAGAAAGTAAGTTTGATTTAAATTTTGAGTATACCGCACAAGACGTGGCAGTGGTTGTGATTTACGTTGGCTGAATGGTTGACTAGAGTAGGGAGTGTGTGGGCGTGCAGACTTAAGGGGCGTCTGATCTCTTTGGCTTTTGATGATTGTGAAAACCAGCGTTGGTCGCTGGCCAGATTTTTATTTCTTCTGATTAAACTAGGACTAAAAAAATATTTTGTCTCGTGATTGGTACGTTTTGTCTGAGACTTGTGCGTGCGCAAGGAGGATGACGTCGATAGCAATGTGGTTCTGAAAGTGTTTCGGTAGGTTTGCGCATCACGTAGTATTGGTTTATTTAGGTATCCGTCAATACTAGACCCAGACTTGGACTTAGCACTATCGGTTACAGTGTCGAACTTTCATTAAAGAGATTCAGGGATTGAGATCGAGCGGCGGTTATCTGGGGGTATCAGAGTAGCGCAAAGGGGCCGCGGGGTTGAGGGTCCGGCGGGCTATCCCCCTTGGTTTTGCCATCGGTGGGATCAGAGCGGTGCTAGCGGGCTCTTTTTCCTCGGTCGTTATAATCTGACGATTTAAAGTTTCTGAATATTTTTATTATTATTTGTTAAATTATTATTATTTTGCACCGGTGTTCCCGACTCGGACGTGACGCTGGATTTTAAAGGTCGTCGCGGCAGCCGACGACCTTGAGTACGTGCCTCTTTTGACGAACCCGTTCGGATTTTTGTGTGTTCGGATTGCTGGTGAGGGACCTTGACCCCACAATCATAAGACGCGGGCCAGGGAGTGCCACTGTGTGGCGAGGTGGCGCCAACCGCCACAGTAGAGGCAGGGAGCGCCGTGGGGAGGCCCGAGGTGACACAGCTGCACGGCTCGTCGAAGACTAATGAAACTTATCTGGTAGTCGGTCCTGCCACAAGATCCCCCGCAAAGACAGTCAGACGGGTTCTCTATACAAGGGCGGACACTGCAGCCGTCCACAAGGGGCCCCTCTCCGGCCAGTCCCTCAAGTGTCCTCGATTGCTGCTACCATTAAGATATGTATAAGGGTCGTTTTACCTAGGCCCACGCCTAAGCTTTGCAGTGAGTTTGCGCTCTCGACCTTAAGATCGGTTGCCTATGTGTGAGTTTGCCCGCTGAGATCCCGAAAAGATGGTGCACTCTACCGAGGCAGACGGGCTGGAGGGCAAACTTTGGTGGAGTGTCGAAGTGTGAGCAACTTGTCGGATCCACACATAGGAGCTGAAGACAATTGACTTGCCTATTGACTAATCTCTTCACAAGCTTCCCTCAAGATGGCGGGGTTGTTCACCGTCACAGCGCGTTGTCGTAGGTCTATGGCAAGCCGCAAGTCGCTAAGCTGCGCTAATAGAAAAGATGGAGATACCGCGGGCCAGAACGAAGAAGTCTGTTCGCGGTTCGTGTCGGGTGCAATCAGGAAGCGGGAGAGGAACGAGGGAAGCAAAGGAGAGCGCGAAAGATTGCACAGTAACAAGGGCGAATGAGAAAGGAGGAAAGGAAGGTAGTAGTAGGCAAGGTGCATGGAGGAACCAGTAAATGAAGCAATCGACTGAATAAACCTTGGCGGAAATCAGTGCCAGCGCCGCCAGGTGCAGTCGGGGATTGAGGTGAAGTACAACGACAGGAAAAAGAGGCTATGAAGAATATGAGAAAATGATGTTTAGCCCGATACTTGATGAAAGTGGGCTATTGAAGATGTCCAACACACGTTTTTGGTGGGGTGAATTCAGTTCTAGTGTTAGTTTTAGCTCTAGTTTAGTGAAATAAGTCTTGGTAGGAAACCAGACTACACGTAGAGATGGTGTGAGATGGCTATGGAAGGAAGGGAAGACAAGGTATCCCACTCAATGCTTGATAAAATCAGGCAAGGAATGATGCAAATCGGGGGTTATGGAGTAGGGCGAAGTTTATGGAAGGGTTAGTTTCGAGGTCAGATAAGTAGGCTAAGAGTTAGTAAGGAAACAGGGTGGGCAAAGTAAATGAAGGAGACAGTGCAGGAAGAGCGGATTTCGTGAAAACTCGCTCGATCCGTGATAGAATCGGGTGGGGGAAAGTAAGAATCCGAGGTGTAGACATCGGTCGGTGATTATGTCGACATAAGTGTTGAGAGATTGCGATGGGAGAGAAGTGAATCTCTGTATACCGAAAGAAAGGAGCTCACACACTAGGAGGAGTACAGTCAATGCAAAGTGAGTCGGACTCCGGATTGTGATGCCAGATTACGAGCGAACTGCCTAGATTTTCGGCTTAGCATTCTGAAGGATGACGGGCTTAAGGCGTAAGAGCGGATCCAGCGACCAGACTCAGTTGACGAGGCACTCGAGTGGTACTCAGGAGATCGTGGGCTCAATCCCCATCCACCTCACATTTGTGGGGTAGGCTGAGGAGTTGCTGATTGCTGAGCCGCCGTTCTGCTAGTCTATTGCTCACAGGGCTGCTGCTGGTATGACCGTGTGAGCTGAACGTGTGGATTGCTGTTCACGGTTGATGGGATGTTTTACTGTTGAGGTCGCTGTGTTCACTATGATTGTTGAGTATAGTTGGTTTGACTGAGCTTCTAATCGCTTTGTGTCTTATCCTTTGCCTACCGATCCTGTTGAGTGGGTTGTCTCTAACTCGATTGTTGGTGGCGGTTTGTATCTCGAATAAAACATGGGCACGTGTTGTACTTACAGGTAACCTTTAAAAGTTGTGTGGGTGCAACTTTGTTCGAATGATCGGCGTGCAGCAGATCAGATAGTAATTGAATCTTGGTTGGGGAGCATTTGCGGTCCTCCGAGTCTTCTGCGAGACGACTCCACCTCATTCAGGCCACGGGTTTGGAGACTTACCTGTTCATCCAGTGCACAACACGTCCCGATGTGTGAAGCGGTGAGCAGCGGACCGTGGGGTGGTAAGGTGCCTATTGGTTGATGTAAGGCCAAGTTCGTCGAGCGGCGCTGCAACAGACTATCCTATTTGTTTGCTCGCCAGGGTGTCACTCACCCCACCAACTTCGCAGCCACGAGCAAGCAGCGAAGGTGCAGGTCTAGTTATTGGCCGGAGTGTTGTTTTCCCTACTGAGCGGGGCAGCTGGAGGAGAGCCGCTTGCCAGTACACTTACTTATGACCCTTACACTTCAGGTTACGGGTTCTGCGGGAGGGGACTGAGCTCGTTGAAGGGGGGGTAATTGCTACGATGTAGGAGATCGTCAGAGGGTTGACTCCGGCGGTTTGACTTTAGCCTTGACCAAGTTGCTGCGATTTTTTGCCTCCATTGAGGGGCCCTCAGGCGAATTAAGGAATCAAGGCCCTCTTCTGGGAGTTGAGTTGTCCCTCTCCTGTATCTCAAGAGTCTGAAACCCCTACTTCTACCTTTCTTAATCTAAGTCTAGTCCTGGTTATAAAAGGAAGGCAGCAAAAGGGATTGCAACCCGTAGGATCACAGCAAGACTCTTTGGGGAGTCAGCCCACCGATTGCGGGAGCTCTGGCGAGACTCAAGAGGAGTTCTTGAGGTAGGGAACTGAGAGGTAAAGGTTTCACTTTCCCTTTATAAACCCAGTTATAACCCCTAACCGTACTTTTTGCTATGGTTGACTGAGTATATTGTATGCATCACTACTTTGACTTTCAGTTTGACTTTCGGGACACGATTCAGACCTAAGTAAAGGAATGCATGCGTAATGTCAGTTTCAATTTTGTTGCTTACTGAAAGCAGTTGTGTGATTGCATCTGGGGGAAGGATGGGAGGAAGGCAACATTGTTCGTGTCTGACTGGGTCAACCAAAGAGTGGGCAAGTGTCCATAAGTTTGGGGAGACTCATTGCTATGTTTATTTTTGAATTGCCTGGAGAACCAGACATGTTCCATAAGTTTGGGTGGTCTGGTTGCTCTGACTTGCGAGGGCTATTTGTGATTGACTGTTTAGGAACCTTGCATTGTCCCATAAGTTTGGGTGGTTTGGTTGCCTTGTTTATTTTCAGTTTTCTCAGTTTCTTTTGGTTCTGAACGAGGAGGGCTGAGCATGTTCCATAAGCTGTCTCTTATACACATCTAGATGTGTATAAGAGACCAAAGGACCAGACATGTTCCATAAGATTGGGTGGTCCTGGTCCAATATCACACACTCGCTGGAACACAAAGGATATAAGTTGACTATAGTTTACTATTACTATATTTATGAACAGGCTAATCAGACAGGGTTCCATAAGTTTGGCTGGTCTTACTATAACCTATCGCAAACTGAAGAGAGTATTAAATAAGAATAAACTTATGGTAAGAAGGGGCAGGCTGAACCTCGAGCTAAAGATGATTGGTTCAAACATATGCTACCTTAAAAGACTAAGTGCAGATAATTATATAAGACTTTGATATTCAAACCGTTCAGGGCGACTAGGGCGGCCTAGTCATATGCCCAAAGAAGGAAAAAATTGCCGTGCCCTGTGTTTGTGTATATTCAATGACCGAGCTAGATTTGTTCCATAATTTTAGGTGGTCTATTCACTTTTGCTCAAATGCCTGATTTAATTTTGGGCACATCATAACAAAACAGCTGCGGAATGCATATGATGCAACCGGATGGACAGGCAGATTGAGAAACAGTGGTCTCCCGAATGCACAAAAGTTAGCATGTGGGCTCCAGTATCTGACCATCTGACCAGTGACCTTCAAATACACAAATGGAAACAGGAACTTGCAAAATGACAAAACACACTGCACAGGCCAGTGCCACACATATGGAGACAGAAGCAGAGGGCACACCCATGCCCTCTCTTTTCTTATACCTTGTCTCTTGTTCGCAAACATGCATGGCCGTTCCATTCTGGTCTGGTCGACAATTACCGACAAACAGAGTGTATTTACAGGCAAGGGTAGAACAGAAAGAGGTGAGGCCACCACCCCCTGTCACTAGTAGCCAAGGAGTTTGACCGTGTAGCTGCCAGCTATGATCAGCGCTGCACTGTAGGGGCCTCTACAGCTGAGGGTTATGCTCTGAATAAGCCCTCAGATATCAAATAGCCCTTTTACAAACAGCCTGCAGCTGCCTCGTTTTTCTTCTTTTTTTTTTTTTTTTTTTTTTTTTTTTTTTTTTTTTTATGTGTGTGTGTGTGTGTGTGTGTGTGTGTGTGTGTGTGTGTGTGTGCGTGCGTGTCTGTGTGTGTGTGTGTGTGTGATTATCATACCCAGTAGCATTCTGTATTCACTCCTAACCGTGTGATATGATAAATACAGCAACAAATGCGAACAATCTTCATACATCTAGTACAGACAGTGAGATGATAGGCAAGAAGGTGGATATCCCAAGCACAAGCATGCACAAGATATAACAATGAAAACCTGCAGCAGTTCTGGTGATACGACCTTTTTTTTTTTTTTTTCAAGCCGACGGTGTTGTAGAGGCCAAGTACCAAACCCGAGGTGCTTGCTGGCAGCGGCAGCCAATGGTTGTCCTGACAGGAAAGTCCACATACCCTACCCATCCCCACATTAACACTCCCAGTGCATCCTGTCCTACCTCAGTGTGACCAGCACTCAGGACCATCACCCTACCAATATGGACGGCAACTTGGACCAGACAGCAGTGACAAGCATTAAGGCTGGGCCCTACCTGGCTCTTGAGGCCGAGGTCGCCGGTTCAAATCCGTGTTTGCATGGTGGAGGACGTCAGGCTCACGCTGGGATGGGTAGTGCCATCCTGTAACCTCAGCTGTTGGGAAGCTAGATGTGCAGATCCACTTAGCTTCTGCTGGGCCAACCCCCCAGCCCCAGTGGAAGCGGAAGCGGACAAACCTTGCCGTACGGGAAGTTGGGACGCCAGGCGCATGCGATCTTCTACAGGCCCAATTCAGAGAGTCTACCCAACAGGAGTACCTAAGCAGGGCAAGCCTGCGCCCACGAACACATCCTACTGTCCTTCCCCTAACTTACCCAAGGCTGGAGGACCTTATGGAGCATTGCATCCGGGCGCAAGTCTAGCATCATCAGGGGTGGCAGACATACCTGGCACCGAGGACAGCACCTAGAGGGCCTGGCTATCGCCAATTGCATATGGCCATGGGGGGCAGTACCTAGAGGGTGTGGCCAAATTTACGGCACCACTGGACCTAGTGGGTGATTTTCATGGTGATTGGCCCATTCGGCTGACAGTGTTTCAATTGATGTGCAATATTTTGCCTGTTATGGGCCTTTTCTTATCCCACTCGTCTTTCTACCCCAGTTTCTGTTGAATTCCATGTGTCTTTCTCTGCATTCCTTTACTTCTACGTCAGCTTTCTATTTGCAGATTGTTAGTAGCCGTAGGGAAAGCTGAGGCTCTAGTACTAAATCCCTTGCTCATTTCCAGGTGCTTTTCGCTGCCCTCTACGGGCAGTCGATGCCTGCCCCCTTCTTCAGCCTGGTCTGACCCAGACCCCCTCAATTCCCCGATCTCCTGGCCATTCCCTACACATTTCGTCCCCCTCGCTGCCTCCATTTACTCCTTTGTCTGTTCCCACATTTACTTTCCCTTTTTCTTTCCTCTTTTATTATTGAAAAGCTCCGATCTATTCATGGGGAGCACTGGAGCAGCACATGCTGGGAACCGGGCCCAGCCGGGCCCAGCGTGCCTTATAATAAGATTACATGAGATTACAGTGAGAGTTTGATGATGATTTTGAGAATACCAAAGCCATAACCCAGCTTGGATTGAGAACTGGTTCAGAAGATTTCTTTCCTGTTTTATTATAGTGAGTTTCACTGTTGTTGTTTCCTTGAAACAACTGCAGACGCGGCAGGTTTTGAGTTCGCGCCAGCAAAAAAAACAGCTGCCGGCAAAGAAAACACGTGCCTACTTCGAAACGGCAACTTGGGTCGAAAAGTATCCGTTGGCCTTTTTTTTTTCTTTCTTTCCCCGTCGCACACCATGGCTGACCCCTGTAAATATGACACCTGGCCGAACACCATGGCCGTTGATACTTTCATTGCTTTCTTGAACTTGGCCCCTGGTTTCTTTGCGGAGGCCCGAGGGTGTCATTTTTGCTTATTCCATACCCAAAAGTCACATGAACATACTTGCATCCTTTTTTCGTTGTTTCTTTTTCGGGGCAACTTGATGTCACCTTTGAGTTTCTAATGCGCAAAAAAACACTCGCCCGCAAAGAGAACCGACGCATAGTTTGGAAATGCACTGATAGTACCGCGGCGGTGGTGTGAGGCCGGGTTTATGTTTTTATTTGTGCTGCATTCTCTTCCATAGCTGCTCTTTTCCAATTCTATTTCAGAAACCTGGTCTTTAAAATTTCTCCAACGTAAATTTCCTTGGTTTGAAATTCTTCAAATTCCAGTGTTTTTTTTTTTTTTTTTTTTTTTTTTTTTTTTTTTTTTTATAACTGCATTCTCGCTCTCAGTGCATTGACTTTTTTTTCTTATGTCCAGTTGATGTAGCTCAGTGGTTAGAGCACCGGTTGGAAATGTGCATTGTGGTATAAGGTTGCGGGTTCAAAACCCCGCAGCCTTGCAGCCTTGCGCATGGACAATGAACTGCCATTTCGTCAAAATGGACATCTTTTATTTTTTGAATGAAATTGAAACCGAGTGTTTTGGCCGAAAACTCGTTAAAATTTGCTGTTCCTGAGGGTCCGGCGTTTGTAAAACACTGGACCCCCTGGCTGTACATGGACCTAGCTTGAGCCCAGGCACCTCCAGGCAGTCCTGCCTGGAGGTGCCTGGTCTCAAGCTAGGTCCATGTACAGCCAGGGGATCCGCTGGACCCTCATGAACAGCAAATTTTGATGAGTTTTCGGCCAAAAAACTCAGTTTCAATTTCGTTCAAAATATAAAAAATGTCCATTTTGACGAAATGGTCGTTACTGGCAGGGTGTTGGATTAACGCACGGCTGGACACACACCCGCTTGGGCTCACGCATGGTACTATTACAGACACTGCCTGCGCACCACCCAAGGATAGTCCATGGTGTTGTATGTTTGTTCTGGGTTCCACAGGCGTTGCTTGGGGGTGTTGGTGTTCGGTGTTATGTTGATCTCCCCAGTCTGGCATATCACACGTTGTCGACCGGGAGAAGTGCTCTGCCGGCACGCCGATCGGACCCTGTACCTCACGCAGTGTCTGTCGCCCATGGGAGGGTCGGTCGGGGCTCCTGTAACCTGCAAGAAAACAGTTAGTCCCCATCCACATAAATGGAGACTGGAACCGACTATAGACACAAGCGCGGGTCGCTCATAGTCCACCGTATGGAAGGAACAAAAAATATGTTTTCATCTAGTCCAAGATGATCGGGTTCGCTGCGCTACTCCCAACCCTAGAGATAGGTCCTGCATCCAAGTCGGGAAAATCGGTCTGAGTTCCGATCGACCTTACTAACAGTGTAGGACGAATCCTCCGATCGACCTTACTAACAGTGTAGGACGAATCCTCCGCCCGATGGGATGTCGCCCATAACGGGTTTGCCGATCTCTTGGAATAGTGCTCGAACTCTTAGTGTCTGAGGCAGATTCGAGGGCCCATCGTGGCCACTGGTCGCGTTCAAGTTTCACCATAAGCCGGCCTTATCACTTCATAAAGAAGAAACCCCAGGCCGTGCCCTGGACAAAATTCTCTCCTCGACTATCTAATTCCGTTATCCTGGTCCCGACCCGATCTCAAAGGGGTAAGTCTAATCTCGATTGCCCGTCTTGGCCCGAAAGCCCGGCCTCATCCGAATTCCGGTTGGTTCTAAGTTCCGTTCCCGTTAAAGTCCTGGTCTCGTCGAAATCACAGTCCCATCAAAATCTCGATGCCGACCAAAGTCTCGGTCCTGTCCAAAGTCTCGGTCCCGCCCCAAGTCTCGGTTCCGACCAAAGTCTCGGTCCCGTCCGAGTCTCGGTCCCGCCTCGATCTAACCCAGAACCTCTATCCTTGGCTGATATCCCAGGCTGTCCACAATCCCGATCCGGCCGTAGTCTTGAATCTGTGCCCAATGTTTTAAACTAGCCCGAAGTCCCTTTTGGCGTCAAAGGTCCGGTCTTGCGAACAAAGGCCCATCTGCCCAAGCTTTGGCTACGCCCAAAATCATGTCTCTCGCTCAAGGGTCCGATTCTTGCGCAAAGGCCCGTCAATAGAGTCCCACCGTCCCGGACGATAAAAACCCGGTCCAAGTCCCATAGTCCGTTTAGAGTAGCGGCTCAATAGGTTCCGATCTGTGTCCCGGTCAAAGCTATTCCCCCACGGAAGTCCCGCGATCCCGACCGAAGTCCGGATGTCTCGGTCCATCTATGCCTGGGTCCCTTGGTCCAGGTACACGTTCCAAATGTCTCGGCCTGTCTGTGCCAGCGTCCCGTGTCTCGGCCTGTCTGCGTCTGGGCCGTGCGTGAGCGAGGCTCTGCTGTGCAAGACCGCGCCCCCCTTAACAGGTCGTAGGGTCGCACACAACCACACTCTCGTGCCCCCAGGTGTTCGATTGTGCGCAGGCTGTGTAACTATCCGCGGCCCCGTGCGCGAGCTTGCGCACTGTCGCGTGCCCACGCGCGTGGCTGTCACGATTGAGCGCGGGCTTGAGCCCTAGTGCGCAGACCCGTGCCCAAGCCCACACTTCGTCGCACCCCTATGGGCGCAATTGTCCCGACTGCTCGTGGGCTTGCACGCTAGTGTGCAGACCCGTTGTCGGTGCGAATAGCCTTACAAGGGTATCCGCCCTGGTTTTTACAAACGATAGAAAGTAAGTTTGATTTAAAGTTTGAGTATACCGCACAAGACGTGGCAGTGGTTGTGCTTTACGTTAACTGAATGGCTGACTGGAGTAGGGATTTTGTGGGCGTGCAGACTTAAGGCGTGCGTGATCTCTTCGGCTTTTGATGATTGTGAAAACCAGCGTTGGTCGCTGGCCAGATTTTTATTTCTTCTTATTAAACTAGGACTGAAAAAATATTTTGTCTCATGATTGGTACGTTTTGTCTGTGACTTGTGCGTGCGCAAGGAGGACGACGTCGATAACAATGTGGTTCTGAAAGTGTTTCGGTAGGTTTGCGCATCACGCAGCATTGGTTTATTTAGGTATCCGTCAATACTAGACCCAGACTTGGGTTTAGCACTATTGGTTACGGTGTCGAACTTCATTAAAGAGATTCAGGGATCAAGATCGAGCGGCGGTTATGTGGGGGTATCAGAGTAGCGCAAAGGGGCCGCGGGG
>BFEA01000613.1:418186-436944 GCA_003427395.1 Chara braunii | reverse complement strand
ACACACTCGCTGGAACACAAAGGATATAAGTTGACTATAGTTTACTATTACTATATTTATGAACAGGCTAATCAGACAGGGTTCCATAAGTTTGGGTGGTCTGACTATAGCCTATCACAAACTAAAGAGATTATTAAATAAGAATAAATTTATGGTAAGAAGGGGCAGGTTGAACCTCGAGCTAAAGATGATTGGTTCAATCAAATGCTACCTTAAAAGACTAAGTGCAGATAATTATATAAGACTTTGATATTTAAACGGTTCAGGGCGACTAGGGCGGCCTAAGCATATGCCCAAAGAAAAAACAAATTGTTATGCTCTGTGTTTGTGTATATTCAATGACCGAACTAGATATGTTCCATAATTTTGGGTGGTCTAGTTTTATGCCTTATTTAAGCTGGGTATAAAGGGATAAATCATTGAAAGACTATGAAGTATTGTTTGATTAGATTAACTTTGAGTTGGTGAGAGTACTTACCTTTGTGGTTTGGCCTTGCATGTAACTGAGTGAGATTACTACTTAGTCTAAGTTTCAGTTGATAGGTAGTTGTTTTAGATGTTCGCCACGTGCTAGAGTCATAGGATTTAGTTTCCATTCATGCATTTTCTGAGCTAAATTTATTTTACTTGGGTCAATTTTTGCATTTTCTGGGATCATTTATTATACTTGATCCTGTATAAATCTTGGTAAGGGAAGCACTGCTGAAATTTGTATGAAAACCAAGGAGTTAGTCAGATTTTGTCTTTTCAAAAGTTCAGCTTGTCTGATTTTTATATATGGCTTAGTAAAAATCCGAAAAGTCACATTTTTTAAAAGGAGTGTTGCCCAAATGTTTGCTTAGACAAAAGTGGACCTTGAGAAGTCAAAGTAACTTCAAATTTTGAACTTAGCTTTGTATAAATCTTGGATTAACACTTTTGTAAAGAGAGTGTTGCCGAAATTTTAACAAATTTAAGGAGTTAATTAAATTTTGTCTTAGTTGAACTGAAGTTTATTTTTTGAGTCAAATCTAACTTAGTATAAATCCAGGACGTCTTGTTTTCTCAAAGGAGTGATGCCAAAATTTTTACTAATTCAGGGAGTTAAGCAAAATTTAACTTTCCAGAGATAAATATTATTTTTGTTTTTATATATGAGATAGTATAAATTCTGAGAAGACACGTTTCCTACGGGAAGCGCTGCCGAAATTTTGTTAGTTTAAGGGAGTTAGATCATATTTTGACAAGTGATAATTTTGACAATACATCATGAATAGGGGAAATGTTGTTATAGGTCTACCTTGCATTGGGTATTGGCTTAGAGGTAAGCGTAGGTTTAGCTTGTAGGAAGACGTTGGGTGAGAATGTGCTATGGAGCTTTCTTCTCCATACACTTATGAGTTTAGCGAGGGAATTTGCTTGTCTTATATTATAGGTCTTTTTGATCGTTTTATTCAGGATCTGAAATAGATTCAACTTGATCCCATGAGGGTCATCTTCTGTTATCACTGATAACAGGTCGGTTGTCGATTCGTCAATTTACGATTCAGCTTCACTCCACTCTCATTACTCAACCTGAAGGCTTTAGCCTAGTGTTTTTTTTATTGTTGTGTAGCATCGTGTTCGGGTTCAGTGACCGAACCCAAACGTTCGGGACCGAACGCGGACGAGCGCCGAAACTCTCCGAACGCGAACATAAAAATATTTTAAAAAAATATATAATAATAATTATCCAAAAACTCTGAAAAAAACTATATGTCATGTAACATAATAATACAAACAACTTATGCCTTGGAGATATGGTCAAATTCGTAACCAAACTCGAGTTAAAAATAAAAAACCAAAATTTTTTATTTTTTATTTTTTAATATGTTCGGTCAAACACGTTCGGGTGGCGTTCGGCCGAACACCCGAACAAGTTCGGACATTCGGAAAAACTCCGAACATGTTCGGTGTGCTACACAGTTTTATTGTTTTATTAAGGTTTTCCCTCGAACTTTTATTGAATGGTCATTTGACAAAGGTACTTAGTATCTAATTATGGAAGGTTGGACAAAGTTTTGGGTTTGCATGACTAAAGCAAGGGGTACAAATATAGAAAATGGTTGATGTTGACTCCTTGTAACGTGTGGATTTTTTGTTGACTCTTTGATGTGATTGCAGGTATACTCGGTGATTCGGACTTTGGATTTGACTGTCTGCGATCACATACATATATATGGCTGTGAGGAGTTGTACTGTGATTGTGAGAAGTGATCGTTACATACTTATTTCCCACTGTATATATATATGCACATACCTATGTTTGGCTGTTCGCGTGGCCAGAGGAGTCCACGCTTAAGGGTTTAAGTCACAAATAAGTGAGGTCGAGATTGAGAAAGAAAGGCAAACCCCTTTTTATTATTGTATGTTTCTTAAAACGATTTCTTAGTCGGACGTTAGTCTTGGGCCTGGATTCGAGATCCTTGTCAAGGACATCCCAGGTCCTAGACTCTGCATGGAAGGAATCACCCCCGCGCAGAGCCTAATTGCCCTACCTACCAGGACACTCAGCCTAAAGGCCGGAGGTGCCGTGGAGGTTACACGACTGTTCCTTCAGCCGTGCAAAATCGTGAAGGGGTAAATCTTCATGATACTTTGAGTTCGACACTTAAGTGTCATAAGCGGTACTCGATGCCACGAGGGACCGCTTGATTATGGGCACTACATAGTACGTCATCATCACGACTACTTGCATATTCATACATTGCTAGTCGATATGGGAAGGCCCTGCATCCGCGCGATTTTATACTAAGTCTCCCGTGCGTTGCCTATCAATTTTTTTCATCGGAGAGTAATGGGAGTACTATTGAAGGGACTAGAATTGTGTGCGGTGTTTAGTTTGTGTCGTGCTGTGTGTGTGTGTTGCAATTTTTATGTCTTTAAAGTGGTGTGCGAGTGGTGTGTGGGAAGCGTCCTAGTCGACAGACGATGGGTCGCGCTTGGGACCTCAGCCCCCCCAAGGCGTCGGTTCTCATGCCGGTCCGATCGAGGCGTAAAATCGCGTGTACCCCCTATGCTACAGCAAATGAGAAACGCCCTCGGTTAGTCCACCTCTGCAATTGCAGGTGATTAACTTTAGTACTGTGGACTGGTAGCTCGGCGGAGATACGCCCACCGAAAGGAGGTGATAGCTCCCGTAAGGTGGAGGTAAGTCATGTCTCGTGTAGGCCCTATCCTATTGTAAGGGCTTGCAAGAGGTATGGCTGGCACACTCGGCCGGAGCCGCTTGCGGAAGCTCCATGAATATGGCTATGAGGAATAAACCAACTCGTGCGTGACACGGCCTGGAGGTTTCCGCGCCGTTTTGTGCGGTGTTGGACTGATGCGATCTATAGGTGGTGTCGTTGTCGGGGATAACGGTTGCTTGTCGTTGTCCCTGGTGGAACGACATTCGGGTATGGGAATGTGAGAAGTAGGCAAAATGAGGAGTTTCTTTGGGCTTTATGGTTCGTCGTTTTATAGAGAGCGGATGAGGATTGACTGTGCGGGTTGGTTTTGTTCGATACAGTAAGGGGTGCAGGAGAACGATAAGCGTTTTGACTATGTGCTCACGTACTCTAACTGGTATGATAGTAGTTGGAAATAATACCCCTTCCGACCCTGATAGTTGACGGATTTAGGCGATGCCTGCATATCTTATATGACTAAGGTCAGATGAGGTGGTGTCAACATGACTAAGAATGAGCATTGTGGAAGTAGGCCCTATGAGGTACCTATTATGGTCGAAGGATTATTTGAGTTATCATGAGGGTAACTTGGTACCTTTGCATTAGGGTGAGGTTGAAGATGAGTAAGAGGGCCTAATATGTTAAAAGTCATCAACAGACTTCAAGGGAAGCTAGGCTAAGGATGTTGAAAGTCTTTATGAGCATGGATTGTGATCCTTGAGTCAAGGTTCTAAGTGGTTGTTCGGTGTATAAAGCCATGAAAGTATGAGGTCTGCTCTGCGTAATGTATGTGAGCTAGGCGTATAAGGCTGTAGATAGATGCAGAAAACACAATTTTATGACCTCACTAGAAAAAATTACAGGACGTAGTAGGTCTGCATAGTATCTCCGCAGCGAGAAAAATATCTGATCCTAGGGGCAGTCGGAGTAACAGTGAAGGGGCTAACACCTAGGCTATATTGCTTACATTTGATAACGCAATGAGATGTAGTTGATGTTAGATCTTCGCTTGAACCTTTCCAGGTTTGGACCATCCACTTGAATCTGTGAAGTTGGAGCTAAGGAATTCATACTATTCTCTTCTAAAGGTGTCTTTCTTGTGTTATGTATTGAATTTATCCATATATGTCAGATTTTATTTGAGAAAGTTTGCCCAATGTCTAATTATGTGAGGCTATGTGCTTGATGATTATACTCTTTTAATGCAAGTGGTTATCCTTGTCAGGAATGTTTACGTGGACTATGTATTTGAAGTATGTATTTGAACTTAAGTGTCTGCAAGGATTTATATGAGTGTCTCAAAGCCGATTGTGAACTTATGACTGGTTGTTACATTTATATGTTTGGATTGCTCATCAAAGAGGGGGTCGAGGCATTGCGCAGAATCCACGTCTTATGCGGATTTAGAGGTGAATGGGGTGACCACTTCCTTGAGATAAGTTTATTCTCAGGGAATGGTCAATGTGTAAGGTTTAGCCTAAGGAAGGTTGCAATACTATGTTATTGCTTCCCCAAAAGAGATCGCTTTGAAGAAATTATAACTTTGTCTTCTAAGTAGTAGTGAGACTCATCCCGGAATTATATTCCTGATCCATAGTAGGGTGCTGTTATTGTATCCTCTGTGATAAAATGATTGCACTACTACTGAATAGGAGGAAAGTTTTTTAGCCTTGTAAGGTCATGGTCTATAAGGGAAACAACTACTACGTGCCACATAAAGGTAGGGAGTGAATTCCCAACTATTTTTGTGTCAAGTGGGTTCATTAGCACAAAACGGGATGACACCACCCGAAGCGTGTATCGTGAGGTTGTTTATTTTATTGACAAGGGTCTGCAAGGAACGGATGTTGGAATCGGAGGGCGAAGCAGTGAGGCTTGATCCTTGAGCAGGCTTAGAGTTTTGAGATGCTATCCATTCTAAAAAGGATTACATTGCCCCTCGCCGAAGTATACTTCTGTCAAAGTTGGGGAGTAAAGTGTGGTACTCTCACCAGTATTATGTCTGAGAGTGCTAATTGTTGGTGATTACATCTCTGATCATAAGGTGTCTATCTGTGTAGCGTCGTGTTCAGGTTCGGTGATCGAACCTGAACCTTCGGGACCGAACGCGAACGAGCGCCGAAGCACTCCGAACGCGAACATAAAAATGTTTAAAAAAAAAAACAAAAAGTTTCTCCAAAAAATCTAAAAAACATATATGTTATGTAAAATAATAACACAAACAACATTTGCCTTGGAGGTATGGTCAAATTCGTAACCAAACTCGAGTTAAAAATCAAAAACCAAAAAAATAAAATTTTTAACTTTTTTTTTTTTTTTTTTAATATGTTTGGCCGAACACGTTCGGGTTGCGTTCGGCCGAACACCCAAGCATGTTCGAACGTTCAGGAAAACTCTGAACATGTTCGGTGTGCTACACAAGTGCCTATCATGGGATATATTTGTTGATATAAAACTTATTATTGAATATGCTTTGAGTAACTGGCTAGTTTGTGTATAATGCATTTGATTATTATGAGTGTTATTAATGTCAGTTACTATGGTAATATATCGTTTTCCATGGATTACTATTATTATGAATTTCAATATCTATGAACGTACTATTACCATGATATATTACCATTATTATTCCCTCTAAGTTGGGTGGTCGTAAGCATTGGAAAGAATGAATTTTGATGAAAGACAATTTGAAGCTAAGACTTCAGTAGTAAGAGAATGTAGAACGCGATTATCAGCATAATAACGGAAGGCGTATGCTGAACGTTTTTCTGTGATGGGCAGAACCCAGACCAGAGCGAAGGCAACTCAGGATGCCTTATGCTAAGGAAGATCCCAATATGACATTGCCTGTAAAAAGGGAATATTTGCTCGAAATATCCTTGCAGAGGCGCGTCAAGAAATGATAATATATCTCTTTCTGGTGGGGCATGATAATAGACAAGGGTATTTTCGCCTAGATCGAGTCCGGATTTGAAGATGGTCAGGACTGCGCGATCGTGAGGGTGACCCTGTATGCGCCTCCCTCGTTTTGGGTCTTACATGAGATTGAGTTGGCACTTGGGCATAGAAGCCTACTCGCAAGGTCTTTAAGAATAGTTGGGGGGAGCAGCGGCAAAGTGGGCGAGAGACGAAATCTGTAAAGGAGAGGAACAGGTGGAGACCCGTATAAAGGTCAAGCGTGCATTAAAGTTTGTACTACCTTCGGCCCCGCTACAAGTCATCCTACCCGAGTTCCTGGTAGAAAAGTGTTTTGAGGGACAGATAAAAGTAGAGGCCGCAGCAGAAGCCACTTTGAAGACACGGGAATGGGGATACGCACGATACACGTGCGAGTTGATGTATGACCTGTACATGGACCAACAATTTATACCCCATAGTCAATGGCTCAAGAATATGACCAATATTGTTGATGCCTATGCGGGCTCCCACGATCCAGATGAAAGGGTTGTAGATTGGGGTGAGATTCGAGCAGTAGCGGGCCGATAGAGGGAGTCCTCACATTCTGGCAAGTCGGTCTCTCACGAACTTGATTACTGTCACTTTGTTGTGTAAAACGAGTGCGAGGGTCAGTAACATTTGTAGTCACGATTATTGTCTGCCTAAGGCTGACTTTGAAAGCTCTGCCTATATGGGATGTATATTTCTTATAGTACACTTAACGTTAGAGCAACGGTAACTGAAGTTTGAGGTCTTGTTGTGTGAACAAGAAGATAGTTAGTGTGATTCGAGTATTAACAGTTTTTACCAGTCTCGCTTGTTTTAAGCGTTCTTACGTTACAACCTGATGATCGATTGCTTGTCATGCATGTTAGGCCCATACCAACATCATGGTTGAAGAAAGAGGTTTTGCCAAAATCTTGCACTTGAGGAACTCGTGCCTCGGCAAAGTGTTGTTGTGCGAGTCGGTACGCGACTCGATGCCCCTGGTCCTTCGTGCCCTGCTGTTTCAAGGAAATAATTTGTCTACCTTCCTACTCGGCTATCATGACTTCAGTCTTGTAAAGATGTGGGACGAAAAGGCGATGTGGAGCATGTTGTCATTGTTCGTCTGTGGAAAGTTGAATGAGGAAGTGTATACTCTTATGTTAAAGTCGCCGACTTGGGGTGAGCTGGAGGCTTCTTTGAGGTTAAGGCTTCCAGAAGGTGGAATAGAGAGTCCACATCGTAGGAACCATGTGCAACCAACTGGAGTTGCGTCAGCACTAGGAGAGTTTAGTGGTATATAGAGGCAAATTAAAATACTGGAAGAAAGGTTGACGCGACTTGAAGAGGCCGGGAAGGGCAAACAGAAGGTTTTAGAGGGTGCCTCAAGTCAGCCGGCTGGTTAGGATGAAGGAGGAGTAGAGGGTGGTGACAAAGAGTTACTTCTCCTCAAGGGAAGCCCGAAAAGGCAGACTAGTGCTCAAGGGAGAGATGAAGGTAAAAAGGTGATTGAAGTAAAGGAGGAGAGTGACCTTCCCAAGTTGACGAAGGCTCAATGGAAAGCGAGGAACCTAGTCCAGGGAGGTCAAGGAACCGGAAAGGGGCAATGTTCGCAGCAAGTAGCGGCCACCCCACAAGGATCGGTAGATAAAGCAACGAGAAAGGACCCTCTGTCGGCTGAGCAGGTATTATACGGACAATGGACGCTATGCCATCAAATGAGTTTGTGGGCGATGTACAATCCATATATGTCATGGGCACACGGCAGTTATTTGGATCCACAGGTGAGCATGATGCCGCCTAGGTCTCCAACAACCCAAACTTAACCAACTCAGCCTATGAAACCGTTGCAGCTGTCGATACAGCAAGTGCCCCAAGGCAGCGTGGATGATGGAGGAGGCAAAAAACAGGAGGCTGGAAGGGGTCGTGGGAATGGCAGACGAACCAATAGAGGACGGGGTGGCGACAGAGGAGGCACTGGAGAGAGTGGTGGGCGCCAACAAAACCATAAGTGGAACGCAAAGAAAAAGGGGGAATGAAGGTGGCAATTGCTGTAGGGTAGAAGGATAGGGTTCGAGGGAATATAGCGGTGTAAGGATGTGATTAGCCCTAACCCTTTAGGCTAGGAGGTTTTTAGAAAGGGGACGATCGTAAATCATTTGGATTGTGTATGTACGTGGGCATGGGAGTCAGGGTAGCAGACTAACCTGTTGTGTGATTTCAATTTCGTGTTTTAGTCAACAGGGTCCTGACTGTATACCGAGTGGGTTGAAAGATAGGTATACACACTTTTAGCACAGTATGTGCATATGTCGGATCATACGGGGGTCTCATGTTAGATTGGATAAGCGTTTTAGACTCTTGTGTTTACTCAGGGGTAGATTGGTTAAAGTATGAGAGTGAGTCTCACAGGTATGTGGCTCACTTAAGGAGATGATAGGACTTGTAGCATAAGTTTGAGTGTACTGAGAGATCACGTGGGGATGTGATCATATTAAAGAACATCGGTGGGACCTTGACTATGATGCGTGTCCTTTTAGACACGTACATTCTACTGAGTATATCACCTTGACAATTGAAGCAAGGTGTTGATAATTAAGAATTGTATGTCTTTTCAGGCATATCACCCAGAGACTATGCGGATGTGTCTGCGTATACGTCTGTATATATTAGAGGCGTTAAATATGGTGGGGTTTGAGTTTAAGTTTTTAGGATTCTATGACCTTGAAGAATAGTGTGGCTGTGTTGAGATATGAGAGGGGAATATACACATCGTTCTGACTCGAGGCCATTGTAAATTTTTGAACGATCAAGGCTTAACAGATCTTGTGTCACTTTTGAATATTTTGATATGTCATTGGATTACTTGGATTTCTTTGACTTGAGGAGTGCGATTACGTCATGAGTAAGACTGTTTCAGTTTTAGCTTTGGTCAAGGAGGCCACAATTTTTGGGCGATGTTGGTGCCCGTTTGAGTTGAGATTGTTCAACTCTATGTGTATATATGTAATTGAATACCATATTTAGTTCACTTTTTAAGTTGGGATGTTACACTTCTAAGTATATATTGAGTTGAGATTTTACATGAGACTATTTCTTGTTTATGACGATCACAATCACTCTCACATGTGTGGTTTTACCTTCATGAATGATGGTTTTTTGGGAGAGATGTATGAGAAACATCTCGTGTATTGTGTACGTTGTGAAAATGAATGGATGTGAACTGTCTACTCTTCAGTATACTCGTGCGGTCTGCCCACGGGCAGATGATATGATAGGGTATAAGGGGAGGAAGAGCAGTCTGTCTTTGTTTAAGGTGCGAGAGTCCTAAGGGATTTATGGGTCTTTGAGGCTCGAATGCTTACCATGCCGAATGTTTATTGTTGAGTTGCGATGAGGACCCATAAGTTAGTCTCTCAGTCTGAGATGTTTTATGGTTGAGACACCTTCAAGTGAGAAGGTAGTCTTTTGTTTATTTGGAGACTCATCTTCTGAGAGGGGAGATGTTTTAAAGAAAAGTCGCAAGAAAGTTCATCAGAGAGAGAGGGTAATGACTGTAAGTTTCTTAATGAGTGAGACCTCCTTCAGATGGAAGGCAGTTAGTAAAAGATTTAATGACACGGAAAGTTGAATTGAATGATAGAATCTAACGAGAAGGACCAAGTTTTTGTTTGACCATTGGTGAAGGTTTTGAGATGTCGCAAGATTGGTTCATTTGAGAGATGTCATTGAGATGTGTGACGTTCTTGCTCTGATCAAGTTGGGAGGTCACGACCTTGTGAGTCTGGCGGTGATCCTGTTTTGTGAAAGTGGAAAGGATGCCCTTCTCTTTGTGTTGTCCCACAGAGGACCGGTAAATGCCTTTTATATGTGACAGACCTTTGCGTAGTCCCGCAATAGGCCTGTATTGTTGCGACACACTGTGCAGTCACTTGTGCTAATCTTAATACATTGGTAGGAATACCAAGCTAACGATAAAGTTTAGCATCACTAGTGCGCAACCCCTAGTGTCGGTTGCTGATCGGCGTAACCTGAACAGCGGGCCTACGTCTTGCCAAGGGAGTAAAAACTTAAAGGGGTGTTGCCACCTAGGAGGGTTTTACTCCTACGGAATGGCGTGGGATAAGAGTCGAGTCAATGGAGTCGTTTTTGAGTCATGAATGAATGATTATCAAGAAAAAGCCTATCATGGCGCAACCTGCGAGGGCACTACCGCTAGAATAACAACGTGGTGGGCCGTAGATGTGGCATGATCACCCAGACTATGGTGGGCCAAAATTGAGACATGACCTTCCTGTACTAGACTGCAGGAAGAGTCTAGGTTAAGATTTATGTATATATATATATATGTTTGATTGTGAGGATTGTTGGGAGGATTGTTGGGAGGGGGGCGAGAATGCCTTCACAGGTCTCGGTTAGGGTCCGCGTCTCTAGTTATGGCCCTGCTTGCASGAGAGAGACATTGGGACACTTAACGAGAAGTCGGCGTTTGTCTAGGACAACGGGGAGMGGACGGTTGAGAGGGCCGCTGAAACTTATGCTGTAGTGTGTATGCCTAGTACAACGACGTCCGACTGTCAGGACAATGAAGACCCRGATTGGAATCCTGACAACATATAGTTGTGTTTGGCATGATTTGATCGAGGCCTCAAACCTTAGTCTGTTGGCTGATCGGATTGGTTCCTTTCTCGTCAGCATTTGAAATTCTTGATGGATTTATAGCTTTCTGATTTTGTGGCGCAACGGGGACGTCGCTTAATATGGTCAGGTAAGTTGTCGGTGCGAATACCCTTACAAGGGTATCCACCCTGGTTTTTACAAACGATAGAAAGTAAGTTTGATAATTTGATTTAAAGTTTGAGTATATTGTGCGAGACGCAGCAGTGGTTGTGGTTTACGTTGAGTGAATGGCTGACTAGAGTAGAGAGTGTGTGGGCGGACAGGCTTAAGGCGCGCATGATCTCTTTGACTTTTGATGATTGTGAAAACCGGCGTTGGTCGCCGGCCAGATTTTTATTTCTTCTTATTAAACTAGACTAAAAAGATTTTGTCTCGTGAGTGGTACGTTTTGTCTGTGACTTGTGGAGGACGACGTCGATAACAATGTGGTTCTGAAAGTGTTTCGGTAGGTCTGCGCGTCACGCAATATCGGTTTATTTAGGTATCCGTTAATGCTAGACCCAGACTTGGGTTTAGCACAATTGGTTACGGTGTTGGACTTTCATTAAAGAGATTCAGGGATCAAGCGGCGGTTACACAGGGGTATCAGAGTAGCTCAAAGGGGTCGAGGGGTTGAGGGTCCGTCGGGCTATCCCCCTTGGTTTTGCCACCGACGGCTTCAGAGCAATGCTAGCGGGTTCTTTTTCCTCGGTCGCCATATTCTGACGATTTAAAGTTTCTAAATATTTTTATTATTATTTTGCTCCGGTGTTCCTCGACTCGGACGTGACGCATGATTTTAAAGGTCGTCGCGGCAGCGGAGGACCTTGAGTACGTGCCTCTTTTGACGAACCCGTTCAAACTTTTGTATATTCGGAATGTTGGTGAGGGACCTTGACCCCACAGTCTTAAGATGTGGGCCAGGGAGTGCCACAGTGTGGCCAGGGGGCACCACAGTAAAGGCAGGGAGCGCCGTGGGGGGGCCCGTGGTGATAGAGCTGCGCGGCTCGTCTGCCCAACTTGGGTATAGGGGCGAAGACTAATCAAACTTATCTGGTAACCAGTCCTGCCACAAGATTCCCCGCAGAGCCAGTCAGACCGGTTGTGTATACTAGGGCAGGCACTGCAGCCGTCCACACGGGGCCCCTCTCCGCCAGTGCCTCGAGTGTCCTTGATTGCTACTACCATTAAGATATGTATCAGGGTTGTCTTACCTAGGCCCACGCCTAGGCTTTGCAGTGAGTTAGTGCCCTGGACCTCAAGATCGGTTGCCTATGTGTGAGTTTGCCCCCTGAGATCCCGAAAAGATGGTGCACTCTGCTGAGGCAGAGCGGGCCGGGGGGAAAATTTTGCTGGAGTATCGAAGTGTGAGCGGCTTGTCGGATCCACACATAGGAGCTGGAGACAATTGACTCGCCTATTGAATTATTTCTTCAGAAGCTTCCCTCAAGACAACGGGGTTGTCGACTGTCACATTGCGTTGTTGTAGGCTTGTGGCAAGCCGCGAGTTGCTAAGCTGCGCTTATAGAGAAGGTGGAGATAAGGTGGGCCAGAACGAGGGAGGCTGTGTGCGATTCGTGTCGGGTATAGTCAGGAAGCGGGAGAGGAACGAAGGAAGTAAAGAAGAGCACGAAAGATGGCAGAGTAACAACTTGAAGGGCGAATGAGAAAGGAGGAGAGAAAGGTAGTAGCAAGCAAGGTGCACAGGCTAACCAATAAATGAAGCAGTCGACTGAATGAACCGGGGCGGAAATCAGCGCCAGATGCAGCCGGGGATTGAGGTGAAGTACAACGACAGGAAAAAGAGGCTGTGACTAAGACAAGAAAATGATGTTTAGCCAAATATTCGATGAAAGTGGGTTATTGAATATGTCCAATATAGGTTCTTGGGTGGGTTGAATTCAGCTGTAGTGTTTGTTTTACCTCTAGTTTAGTGAAATAAGTGTTGGTAGGAAACGAGACTGCGCGTAGAGATGATGGGAGATGGCTATGAAAGGATGGGAAGACAAGATATCCCGTTCGATTCTTTACAAAATCGGGCTAGAAAGGATGCAAATCGGGGGTTATGGAGTAGGGCGAAGTTGATGGAAGGGTTAGTTTCGGGGCTAGATCAGTAGGGTAAGAGTTAGTAAGGAAACTGGGTGCGCGAAAAGAATGAAGAAGACAGTGTAGGAGGAGTGGATTTCGTGAAGACTCGCTCGATCCATGATAGAATCGGGTGGGGGAAAGTAAGAATATGAGGTGTGGATATAAGTCGGTGGTTTTGTCGACATAAGCGTTGAGAGATTGCGATGGGAGATAAGTGAATCTCAGCATACCGAAAGGAAGGAGCTCACACACTAGGAGGAGGTCGATGCAAGGTGAGTCGGGCTCCGGATTGTGATGCCAAATTACGAGCGAACTGCCTAGATTTTCTGCTTAGCGTTCTGAAGGACGGCGGACAGAAGGCGTAAGAGCGGATTTGGCAACCAGACTTAGTTGACGAGGCCCTCGAGTGGTACTCAGGAGATCTTGGGCTCAATCCCGGTCGACCTCACATATGTGGGGAAGGCTGAGGAGCTGCAGATTGTTGAGCCGTTGTTCTACTAGGCTATTGCTCACAGGGCTGCTGCTGGTATACATGTATGAGTTAAACGTGTAGATTGTTGTTCACTATTGCTGGGATGCTTTACTGCAGAGGTCGCCGTGTTCACTATAATTGCTGAGTATAGTTGGCTTGACTAAGCTTCTCGACGCTTTGTGTCTTGCCCTTTGCCTACGAATCCTGTTGAGTGGGTTGTCTCTTACTGGATTGTTGGTGGCGTCTTGTATTTCACATAAAACATGGGCATGTGTTGTACTTAAAGGTAGCCTTTAAAAGCTGCGTGGGTGCAACCTTGTTCGAATGATCGGTGTGCAGTAAATCGGATAGTGATTGATGCTTGGTTGGGGAGTTTTTGCGGTCCTCCGAGTCTTCTACGAGACGACTCCACCTCATTCAGGCCACGTGTTTGGAGACATACCTGTTCAGCCAGTGCACAACACATCCCGACGTGTGAAGCGGTGAGGAGCGGACCGTGGGGTGGTAAGCTGCCTACTGGCTGATGTAAGGCCCAACTCGTTGAGCGGCGCTGCAGCAGACTAGCCTATCTGTCTACTGGCCAGGGTGCCACTCACCCCACCAACTTCGCAGTCACGAGCCAGCAGTGAAGGTGCAGGCCTAGTTATTGGCCGGAGTGTTGTTCGCCCTAGTGAGCGGGGCAGCGAGAGGAGAGTCGCTGGCCAGTACACGTACTTATGGCCCTTACAATTCGGGTCACGGGCTCTGCGGAAGGGGACTGAGCTCGTTGAAGGGGGGGTTATTGCTGCGATCTAGAAGGTCGTTAGAGGGTTGACTCCGACGGTTTGACTTTAGCCTTAACGAAGCTGATGCGATTTTTTGCCGCCATTGTGGGGCCCTCATGCGAATCAAGGAATCAAGGCCCTCTCCTGGGAATTGAATTATCCCTCTCACTTATCTCAAGCTTCTGAAACCCCTATTTCTACCATTCTTAATCTAAGTCTAGTCCTGGTTACAAAAGGAAGGCGGCAGGCGGGATTGCAACCCGTAGGACCACAACAAGACTCTTTGGGGAGTCAGCCCACCGATTGTGGGAACTCTGGCGGAACTTAGGAGGAGTTCTTGAGGCAGGGGACTGAGAGGTAAAGGTTTCGTTTTCCCTCTATAAACCCAGTTATAACCCCTAACTGTACTTTTTGCTATGGCTAACTGAGTATATTGTATGTATCACTACTTTGACTTTTAGTTTGACTTTGAGGACACGATTCAGACTTAAGGAAAAACATGTGTAATGCCAGTTTCAATTTTTTTATCTGACCGAAAGCAGATTACGAGATTGCATCTGGGGGAAGGATGGGAGGAAGACAATATTGCTCGTGTTTGACTTGGTAAACCAAAGGCTGGGCAAGTCTCCATAAGTTTGAGGAGGCTCATTGCTATGTTTATTTTTGAATTGCCGGGAGGACCAGACATATTTAAGTTTAGGTGGTCTAGTTGTTCAGACTTGCGAAGGCTGTTTGTGATTGACTTTTGAGGAACCAGGCATTGTCCCATAAGTTTTTGTGGTTTGGTTGCCTTGTTTATTTTGGGTTTTCTCAGTTTCTTTTGGTTCTAAACGAGGAGGTCTGAGCATGTTCCGTAAGTTTGGGTGGCTCAGCCCCTTCCTGTTTTATTTAAGGGAGCGAATGAGGCAAAGGACCAGATATGTTCCATAAGTTTGGGTGGTCTTCATCCAATGCCACGCACACGCTGGAACCAAAAGGATATAACTTGGCTATATTTTACTATTACTTTATTTTTGAACATGCTAATAAGACAGGGTTCCATAAGTTTGGGTGGTCTGACTATAGCCTATCGCAAACTAAAGAGAGTATTAAATAAGAATAAACTTGTGGTAAGGCAGGTTGAACCTCGAGTTAAAGATGATCCGTTCAATCATATGCTACCTTGAAAGACGAAGTGCAGATAATTATATAAAACTTGGATATTTAAGCGGTTGAGGGCGACTAGGGCGGCCTAGTCATATGCCCAAAGAAGAGAAAAATTGCCGTACCCTGTGTTTGTGTATTTTCAATTCTGAGTTAAACATGTTCTATAACTTTGGTTGGTCTAACTTTTTGCCTTATGTAAGTTGGGTATAAAGGGATAAATCATTGAAAGAGTGTGAACTATTGTTTGATAAGATTAACTTTGGGCTGGTGAGAGTACTTCCGTTTATGGTTTGGCCTTGCATGTGACTGAGTGAGGTCGCTACTTGGTCTGAGTTTCAATTGATAGGTAGTTGCTTTAGATGTTTGTCACATGCTAGAGTCATATGAGTTAGTTTCAATTAATGCATTTTTTTAGCTAAATTTATTTTACTTATGTCAACTTCTGCATTTCATGGGATCATTTGTTATAGTTGGTCTTGTATAAATCTTGGTAAGTCATTTTCTCTAAGGAAAGCGCTGCCGAAATTTCTACGAAAACCAACGAGTTAGTCAAATTTTATCTTTTCAAAAGTTCAGCGTGTCTGACTTCTATATATGGCTTAGTAAAAATCTGAAAAGTCTCATTTTTTAAAAGGATTGTTGCCCAAGTTTTTACTAATTTAGGGAGTTAGACAAAATTGGACCTTAAAAGTTTATTAAATTTTGTTTTAGTTGAACTGAAGTTTGTTTTTTTAGTTCAAATCTGACTTAGTATAAATCGAGGAAGTCTCATTTTCTGAAAGGAGTGCTGCCCAAATTTTTACGACTTCAGGGAGTTAAGTAAAATTTGATTTTCCAATGGTAGAGATTTTTTTTTTTTTTATATATGATCTAGTACAAATTCTGATAAGGCATTTTTTCTACGGAAAGCGCTTCCAATTTTCTTTTAGCTTAAGGGGGTTAGATTATACTTTGAGACGTGACAATTTTAGCAATTCATCCTGAATAGGGGAAACACTGCCATAGGTCTACCTTGTCTTGGGTATTGGCTTAAAGTTAGGTGTAGGTTTAGCTTGTAGGAGGACCTTGGGTGAGAATGTGCTATGGAACTTTATTCTTCATACACTTATGAGTTTAGCTTGGGAATTGGTCTGTCTTATGTTACAGGTCCTCTTGATCGTTTTATTCAGGATCTGGAATAGATTCAGCTTGATCCCACGAGGGTTATCTTCTATTATCACTGATAGCAGGCCAGTTGTTGATTCGTCGGTTTACGACTCAGCTCAACTCCACTCTCATTACTCAACCTGAAGGATTTAGCCCGGTGGTTTTTTATCGTTTTATTAAGGTTTTTACCCGGACTTTTATTGAATGGTCATTTAACAAAGGTACTGAGTATTTAATCATGGAAGGTTGGACAAAGGTTGGGGCTTGCATGGCTAAAGCAAGGGGTACGAATATAGAGAATGATTGACGTTGACTTCGTGTAGTGTGTGGACTTTGGTTGACTCGTTGATGTGATTGCATGTATGTTCGGAGGTTCAGATTTTGGATTTGACTGTCTGCGATCACATACATAAATGTGACTGTCAGGAGGCCCACTGTGATTGTGAGAAGTGATCGTCACATACTTATTCCCCACTATATATATACGCACATACCTATGTTTAGGTGTTCGGGTGGCCTGAGGGGCCCACGCTTAAGGGTTTAAGTGCGGTTGAGATTGGAAAAGGGAGGCAAACCCCCTTTTATTGTTGTACGCTTCTTAAAAAAATTTCTTAGTTGGACGTTAGTCCTGGTCCTGGATTCGAGGTCCTTGTCCATGACATCCCAGGTCATAGACTCTGCATGGAAGGAATCACCCCCCTCGCAGAGCCTAATTGCCCTGCCTATCGTGATAGTCAGCCTAAAGGTCGGAGGTGCTGCGGAGACCGCACAACCGTTCCTTCAGTCGTGCAATATCGTCAAGGGTAAACCTTCACGATACTTCGAGTTTGACACTTGAGTGTCATAAGCGCTACTCGATTCCACGAGGGACCGCTTGATTATGACACTACATAGTACGCCATCATCACGACTTCTTGCATATTCATACATTGCTAGTCGATATGGGAAGGCCTTGCGTCCGTGCGGTTTTATACTAAGTCTCACGCGCGTCGCCTATCAGATTTCCGCATTGGAGAGTTATGGGATGGATACTGAAGGGATTAGAATTGTGTGCGTTGTTTAGTTTGTGTCGTGGTGTGTATGTGGGTGTTTTAATTTTTATGTTTTTAGAGGGGTGTGCGCGTGGTGTGTGGGAACTTGAAAGCGTCCTAGTCGACCGACGACGAGTCGTGCTTGGGATCTTAGCCCCCCCAAGGCGCCGGTTCGCGTGTGGGTCGGCGTAAAACCACGAGTACCGTCTATGCTACAGTGAACGAGAGACGCCCTCGGCTGGTCCACCTCTGCGATTGCAGCTGATTAACTTTCGTACTGTGGACTGGTGGCTCTGTAGGATACGCCCACAGAAAGGAGGTGACAACTCCCTTAAGGTGGAGCCTGTGGAGGTAAGTTATGGGTCGCGTATGCCCTATCCTGCCGTAGGGGTTCACGAGAGGTATGGCTGGCGCACTCAGCCGGAGCGGCTTGCAGAAGCTTCATAACTATTGCTATAAGGAATAGACCAACTCCTGCGTGACATGGCCGGGAGGGTCCGGCCCCGTTTTTTGCAGTGGTGGACCGATGCACTCAACACCGTGCGTGGGCTTGCACGGTTCCATGCACTCGTGCTCGCAACTGTTTTAATGGCACGCGGCCTGTGCGGTAGTTCGCGGTCCGTGCGTCGGTTTCGAGCGCTTGTGCTCGCTCGCGCGCTCAACCCTCTACCGTTGTTGACGATCAAGGAGACGATCCTCTTCAACACGTGCGGTCGTTCACAGTATTTCCCGCCGGAGATGATGATGACGGTGATGTTGAGCTTGATGATTGTGTGGCTGCGCACGGTCCTCTGCCCGATCGACGCTCAAGTGTGTGCCTTTCTCGATGATGTCAATGAAGATGATGATGACGATTAAAATTTTAATGATCGTACAGGTGCAGGCAAACTTCTGCCGGATCAGCGAGTGGTAGCGCACCTTCTTTCCCTTGATCAGCGCGTGAGTGCGCACATTTGTCTGGATGAGGATAACGATGATGATGACGATGATGTTGACCTTGATAAACGAACGCGCCCTTTCCAGTCTGATTTGTGTTCTAGTACGAGAGATGTCCTCCTGGTATGTGCGCTAGTGAGCGCGATGACCGTCTCCTTCGCACGGTAGAGGGCTATGTTACCGCGCGTTCATTGAACGCGCGTTTTGCGTTCAGTTTATGAACGCGATGAACGCGCGTTCACTGAACGCCCCTGAACGCGTTTGACGCATTTGCGCAGAGGGTTGTGCGGGGTGGGGGAGGCCTTACGACAGTGTGGGGAGCAGCGGTGGTGTTTGGGGAGGCTGTGGGCAGTGTGGGGAGCACCGGCGCTGGGTGGGAGGGGGCGCAGTGGGCCAATGCACCAGA